>JANHFM010008187.1:126050-137047 GCA_032468115.1 Grayia smithii
TATAAGATGACCCCCCACTTATCTGAAGATTTTAATGGGTTAAAAAGTCGTCTTATACGCCGGAATTTACGGTACTTATTTTTTAAATTGTCTTCTGTTGTGAAGGTAGTCTATTCTGCTAACTGATAGTGGGTATCTCTCTCACTTCAAGGGCAGAGTGTGCTTGATTGTACTTGTATTTGATTCAGAAACAGTTTGATTATCATGTTAACAGATAGTGTACTGAAAGGATAAAAGAGAAAAAACATCAAACAGATCAAATTGGTATTACCATTTGAAATTTATCATGGAGGGAAAATGACTTTCCAGGCCACTATTACCACTGTGGGACTGAATGATTACTACTGAATTCATTCTGAATTTGAAGCAAAGATTTAAAAAAATATAAATAATGTGCCGCCATATAATTTCCTTATGGAGGCCATTATGTACATTGAGAAAGACTGCTGGATCTCTTGGAGAAAGATTTGCATAGTTGTTGCTCTTCTGGATTACAGCATCAATTTATTGTCCTACTCCACCCTGATAATTAAGGTCTAGTAAGGAGAGTAACTGGAAAAGTAACTTTGGATTTAGCCTTAGGAAGCCAGCATGCCTTTTCCTTGATGGCTATTATATCCACATTATTTTCCAGAGTCTTCTATGCCTTTTGAACTGCAACATCAGCCCAAAACTTCTTAGAGATGTAACTGAGTATGGAGAGACCTGTGCAAACAGTAGGCTTGGGGAGATAAAACCTATCTCTGCTAGACAAACTCAACAGTTTAAGGAAATTCCTAGTACTGAGTGGCTGGAGGCCAAGTCTCAACTTTCTGTAGCAAGAAAGATCACATATGCTGAGCTTTCCTAATGGGCACCTTCTCATATAGTTCTCAAGAGGCTAAAAACATTTCCTATTTGTTTATGTACAGAATCCTGCTAAGATTGACAAGTGAAATACACAGAAGGAACCTGTCTTTTATGCTCAAGGCATGGAAAGCCCCAACTTCGCAAAAGCAGAACATCCTAAACTGAAAGAACTAAGAGAAAATGTTCTACTGAAATCAGCAATGCCCTCTTTATATGTAACGGGGGGTCTGCTAAACAATCGGACTTCTGTACTTGAGTAGGAATGGACTATAATGGGGTTGCCCATTTTCAAGCTAATGACTCACAAAATGTTTTGGCAGATTTTTGCACCATAAATACTAGAAAAAAGAAAGACCAATTATCTCTCTTCTGCCATACGTACTTTTTGCCGCTGAGAAGGCGGCAGAGAAGGCAGCTGAGACTCCTTACAAAGTGATAAAATTTTCATTGCTTGGAATACTCAACAGACATTACCAGCGTACATACATATTATCGAAGAAAGAAATTAGACTTGAAGGTTCTGCTGTTTTGCAAAACAGAAAACTCCAAGGCTAGATCAAGACTGAAGTTAAATACTACTCAACACAAAGAATCTATGAGACATGCTTCTGTAATTACAACTATGCAGAAACAAAGGATGCTGTGGTAACTAAAAGAATAATAGGTTAATTGTCACATAAGGTTTAGATTAACATAGTCTGTATTTCCCAGATGAAGTTGGTATCTTTTCTTGATACTTTTTTCAAAGACTTTATATAGCGGATGAATATTCATTGGGGAACCAGTGTCAAAATTAAAAATGATTAAATATTGGTTTATAATACTTTGACATAGTTTTAACTCTTTGAAAAGCTAAATTGTTCAGGTTTTCACACCACCAGAAATAGATTAAGTTTTCTGGCCATCAAGTATCTGGGATTTTTTTCTTAATCCATATGCAAATCAGAATCTTAATTTATTCCAAAACATTACATTTAATCAGAGGATATTGCTTCAAATAGTTTAATGAATTGGGATTCTGTATCCCAAGCATTACCATAGGATCACATAAGCTGTTATCAACTGATTAACACATTTCATTGGAATGTCCTACAATCAGGGCCAATATGCTAACTATGGAAATCTCAATATTTATAGCCCAAATGGTATCATTCACACATAAGAGGCTGAGTTGGGGAATTCCAGGATTTGTAGAAATATAAAAAAGCACATTTAGGAAGCAAAACAACTCAGTAAAAACTGAATTAAACTCCCTGGGATTTTACACTGAGTGACATAGGATAAAGGTAAAGAGAAAACCAGGGAATAGAATGCCAGGATAGCTAGCATCCTGAAACATAAAATTCTAAATTAGAATAAGAACCTGCAACAGGAAATTACAAGAAAATATGTTTCACATCATATAACATCACATTTGTCGTCCTACTGCATGACACGTATTACCAAAATTCAAACAAAACAGGCAAACAGTTGTGCATGCTAGACATCCCACATATCTGGCATTTACCATCAGCCATGCAGATTGGCAAGGAACATGGACAAAATTAGATGAACTCATTGACTTTGCTACTTAACAAGTACATCTAATCATCGAATAGTCCATTGTAGCATTCTATATATCTGTAGTTAAAATGTTGGCAGCAACCTACAGTACTTAGTACTTGTTGTACACTTTCCTTTGGAAGGTGGGCTAGGAGGAGATATCCTATTTCCTCATTCTGGAGAGACCACCCAAAAAGATATTGAGAAATCAATTTATGGGATAAACACCACCCATTATTATTTATCTAATGAGCAGAAATAATCTCTTGTTTACATCCTTCCCTTCTTGTATTATCTGAGTAATTTCAGACATTCAAAACTGTTGTGGGGAACAGGGTCCATGCATAAGGAAATGTATTTGTTGTCTTTTCTCTTGAAGGATATGAATCTTCTTGTGGTTGCACTTCCAAATAGAAACACGTAATTTACATTTATATTACTTTTGTAATTGGAGGAGAACTGTATTAGTGTATCATAGCAAAAAATTGGGAAGTGCCTGGAAGTACCTTTTCCAAGTAACACGTTTTATTAAAAAGTGCAACTAGTGAAAGCTTATGCTTTGAATAAAATTTGTTAATTTTAGTTTTTTTCATTAGTATCTATCCTAATTTTGACTCTCCTCCCTACTGCCACTGCCTTGTTAATACACAGGTTAACATTACCTGATATAAAGAGTTGTTATTCGATACTGTAGCTTTCTGTAAAGATCAGCGATGCATGTATGGCTGATAATTTTATCACTTCTCTGGACAATAGAGTAGGGCAGATCATTTTAAAATCTGAATCTAATGATTTAATTGGAGGCCATTTCATACAGTGTTGTGTATATTGTGAATTATGCATCTACTATTGTCCTCCTCCCCAATCCTTATTCCATAAACACCTATTATATTTCAAAAATTTTAGGGCAAAAGAACCAACAACAAAAGGTTTTTGCCAATCCTAATTTTTAAAACATTCACAACACACGTTCATATTCTGAACTGCCTATAATTATAACGCCATTTTGATTCTTGTTCAGTTGCTAAGTCATGTCCGACTCTTTACAACCCCAGAGACCATAGCATGCCAGGCCTCCCTGTCCTCCACTGACTCCCTGAGTTTGCCCAAATTCATGTTCATTGCGTCGATGATACCATCTAACCATCTCATTCTTTACTGTCCCTTTCTCCTTTTGCCTTCAATGTTTTCTAACATTGAAGCCTTTTCCAATGAATCCTTTCTTCTCAATTTGGTGGTCAAAGTGTGTGAGCTTCAGCGTCAGTATCTATCTTTCCAAGTCAGGATTGAGTGATACAATCTTGATTACATGAGTGCAATAAACCACGATGGTAAATACTTTATTTTACTTTACTTAGGAATAAGCAAAATGTTATAAAAGACATGACCATCGATTTCTGTAAGTAAAGGGGCATCTTTTGCTATATCCTGTAATATCTGTACTATTCTCTAATTATAAACTTTACAAAAATAAGGCCATTGCATCATTAACCTTGATGAGTTGTGACAGTCTCATAACCACTCAGATTCTCTTCTTCTGAACTCTATAATCTTCTCTTGCTTCGATATCTCTAGATGAAGGAGAGACTGGGTTGAAAATGGGTTGTAGATTTGGACCATGAAGTCCAGCCTAGGGATGAAAAAATAGAAGTCTTGAAGAATTTCTGGACATTGAAGAGAGTTGTTATGAAGTTTTCTGCTTGGGATTTCCTATAATTTTACTTAAACATCTCCAGTAAAGGGTCCCAAGATGGGTTAGACATCCGAGAAGAAAGGATTTCTCTCATACAATAGGTATTAAGAGCTTGTTCTTGCATCTACTCTTCTTTATTATCTGTTTGGTTGCTAAATCAGGCCTGGTAAAAACCTGAGGTAAAAAAACCCAGGTTTTCTAGGTCCTGAATAGCTTAGGTTCTATTCCAAAGCAAACCCCCATGCTCCTCACTTCCTGTTTAGTCTGCAACATAGATTCAATATAGAGACAAGTCCTTACTTTTCGTTCTACATCTTAGCCCTGATGGGAATGCTCCCCTTGCTCTAGGATCCTGATTAAAACTGGAGTTAAACAACTCATAAAAGTTTAATTTCATGAAGGGTGGAATGAAATAAAGTAAAAGATAGATCTGCAATCGGAGAGAAAGTACTAGATAGTCCAGTCACATTCCTTCCACATTTGGTCTAGTTCTTCCTAGTCTTCCAATCTAGTATGTGGTCCCTAAATGACTTTTCTAATAGGCCAAATAGTCCTACAGATTGCTTCCATCCCAATAGCTCCATCAATTTTCAAGTTAAAAATAATGTTATTAAAAAATAACAAAGAAAATCAAATTTCTGCAGGCAACTGTGTTAAGTAGAAAGAAAGAAACACAGGTAGAAAATAACCAAGTAATTGAAGAAATAGCAACATTGGTGAATATGATTGAGGAGACACGACAGATGATAAACTAGATATGAATTAAGTATGTGATATGTGCCAGTAGCATGAGTGACATTTATTCTGACCAGCTCAACAAGTTAGTGTTAGCAAGAAAGGATTCACAACATAGACACCATAATAAAAAAAATTGTGAAAAAATTTTAAATGAAAAAGATAAACTGGTCTGCCCAACTTGTGAAAAAATGTGAGGACAATAACCTGAAGTCATTTTCATATGTTCAAGTAAAATATTTAAGAAATAGAAAGGAAACAAATAATGTGCTGTTGACTAAGGATAGCAGAGAAAAAATTTATTTTTCAATGAAAGAAAGATAATTGTCCTGGTAGTTAAGACACCAGTCTAGAAAGCAGGAGACCTTGAGTTCAAGTCTCACCTTAGCTATGAAAGCCAGTCTGAGTGACTTTGGGCCACTCTCACAGCCCAACTCACTTCTCATGGTTGTTGTTAGGAAAATAGGAGGAGGAAGGTGTGTTGGATATATTTGCCCCCTTGAGTTGTTTATAAAAATAATAAGTAAATAAATAAATGTTTAAAATGCAACATCCTGCATCTTAACCTTGAAGTTTTATTAAGTTTTGCAACCCAGGAATATATCTTAACTTGCCTTTCTCTCATGGAACCTAATTAAAATTTGTGGAATATCATTTTCTTACCAGTTACCAGTTATTCTATATTACCTCAATCTTCTTCCTGGAGTTGGAAAAGATTCAGAGTAATGGCGAGCTCTGTTCTCTCCTCCAATACTTTACTGCATTCCAAACTTTCTAATATTTACTCTGCTTGAGGGAGCTGCCCTGAATATTCAGAACCAGGAAAAGGTTCACCAATCCTAAAGGGCAAGTTACATTAATAATATTTCTTATTTACTCCTTTCTCCAATTTTAGTAGACCAGTTAATATTACAATTCATTCAATTCTGTACCAAAGGATACGACCACTCTAATTTCCTCAGGCTTTGATAATCCTCTGCTCAAAGTAAACACTGCCAGTAAACACCGCAAATAGTTCTATAAACTTCTCCATTCAACTGTTGAAGAGGTATTCTGCACCCTAAAAAATGCAGGTTACAAATGAAGTCAAATTATCATTGGACAGATGCAGAAAAAGAAATAGAATATAGCTGCTAGATAAAATTAAAATCTGATGGGTATAATTTTATATTATGTGGAGGTCCTGAGAGATAGCACAACCACACCAATTGATTGTGTTGTGCCTGTTACTAAGAAAGAAATGCTGCAATGCTCGCCAGCTTTGGTCCTTCAAAGTAGACCATTCTGTGCAAATGTCACCAACAGAGATCAATGCAGAGTGTTAATCTTTGGTAGACTAATGCCAGTGAGCTAATTTCAGGCTGCTTTTGGAGGCTTTGATATTTCCAGAAACCATAGAGTCTACTCTCTCATCAGAGGCTGTGGGGCATCCCTTCCATTGAGTTCAGCAGACAGAGGAGGTTAAAGCATGTGGCCTCAAGGAGACCTTGTATCAAAACCTGGCTCAGTTGAAAGTAAGGCCTAAAGGTTGCATCATCAGATTGGCAGGCCAAGTCATGGGATAACCCGAGTCTCAGTTCCCTAGTGATGATTCCCTGGCATGTCTGAAAATAAGCCCATTGCATCTGAATAAAAGCAAGATAGTAATGCAAAGAGATCCTTTCATGGAGCCTCCTAAATTCAAATGGAAAAGATAGGGCTGTTCAGGCACATCCCGCTATCAAATGTTCAGGCACATCCCGAGACAAATGTATTTTGGGGGGATGTGACCCCAAAGTGATCCTTTCATGGAGCCTTCTGAAGTCAAGAGAAAAGTACCTGGGGGAAGAATGGAGCCTCATCATCATGTTGATGCCCAGAACATTTCATATTAATTTTTATATTTATACTGTTTAATTCCTCAACCAGTGGCTTTCTGAATGTTTTGGATTACAACTCCCATCACCACCCTAACCAGTTGTGATCATATACGAGGGAGCACCTAATAGGAAGGATTATCCTACATTTGAAGGATACTGTGTTAAGAAAGGCTAAATGTAGCAACTTGAACATGAAAATATAAAAAAAAATTAACCTGTCAATACTTTTTTTCTTAAAATCTAAGATATGCTATACTCAAAACAAATGGGATCAAAAGGATTTTTTTAAAAACTTACAAAAGCAGTCAATATGTTACATTAAGTAAATTCTTACTTAAACTTCTTTAAACAGTGGGAAGTTTGAATAGTAGTTCAATAATGGAAATCACTTTAATGAAATGGTTGGTTTTTCTTTATGGTCAGTTTTGTTAATATATAAGTATCTATTTCAAAAAGTTTCTGCCATGATATCTTCTGGATAAATATTTCGCATCTTTAGCTGGGGGTGAGGAATTCTGAGAGTTGAAATTCACCTTTTTTTTTTCAATGGTGAGAAACACTGGTTTGGATTGCGGTAGATCTAAATTGCAACTGGTATCAGTATTAATATTATCATTATAATAACCAATGTGCATGGCACTTCAGGGAAGTTACCCTTCAGGAATGTTAATACCCAGAAGCCTCAGTCAATATGGCCACCAGTGAGGAATGCTGAACTTTGTTGTTCAATAACATTTGCAGGGCCAAAGTTTCCCAACTTGCATTTCATAGATGACAAGGGATGAGCAACTTAACTCAGAGACACAGCCAAAACAAGCACATAGTGCCATCTCTGCTCTCATACATTTTAAAAACACTCTAATTGCTAATCCAAGTATTGACTGATCTATAACCAAGTGTAAATTGGTCATCTGCAAGTCTCGGACTGCAGTCATGGCAAACAAGGAGAAAACTGACTTTAGAGCATCTTGAGCTAAGATCAGAATTCACACTGTGGCTCTGTAAAAAGAGCTGTAGCTTCCCTTATATGTATCCTAAACTCCCAGCTACAGGACTCCAAAGCACGTGATCCTCTCCTACACACCTATTTTATCCTTGTCAAAACCCTGTAAGGTAACTTAGGCTGAGAGTAACCGAGCCTGGAGTAGCTTCCTCATAGAATGGGGAATATAATCTGAACCTTCCCATGTATAGTCAGACACCACAGGACTGCCTTCCCCAAGCTAGTGGCCCTCTAGAAATATTGGTCTGTTCACTCCCGTCCTCCCTGCTTTGCTAGTCTGGAAGGGTGCCAGGAATCTGGAAGGTCGTCGAGGGATAGTAGGGCTGCTTTACAACCCAGCGGGGAGGCTGCCGCTTTCAAAGGTTTACGAAGTAGTTGCATTACTGACACTTCAGCACTCTGGAGGACCATTCTGGGGACGGTTCTGCATCCGGGCCTTTCCACTTGTTCCTCTCCAGGCAGCAATCGTGTTTTCAATTAGCCTTTGCTAGTGGGCGTGGCTTCTCCTTGCGAAATCAAATCCAAAGCGGCTTGTCATGAATATTAATCCAACCCTCGACCAATTACAGCAGGCTCAGCTGTTTCACAAGCTGAACTCGTACAGAAAGTTTTGAGTTTGGAGGTTTTTTTTCCGCTTTGGGAAAGAGTTCAGCGCTCGATCAGTGCCCGGAGCGGAGCTGCCGGACCGAAGGCAGTTACCGAGCTCTTTCCAGCTCGAGCTACCGCGCAAGATGAGCGTAGCAGTGGAGGAAGCTGTCTTGCCGTCCATCTCCACCTTTGCCGGCTTGGTGCCGCTGGAAGAGAGGCGGCCCGAGATGGTACGGGATCTATTGGCGGAGGGAGTTCTTTCGGGAAGCGAGGACTTGCATTCTCTCAATTCAGGGAGCGAGGGTCGTTTAATTGGAGACCCGCACGGAGGATCTTATAAACGTTGAAAAATTGAAAGTAGATATAAAAAGTGCGAATATCTCTGGCAGGAGCTTCGGGACCGGCCGGGCAATTTTGAACAGAGGAACGCAAAGTCTTTTTTTTTCTCTTGGCAATTTTCTGTTCCAAATTGCCCCCAATTGCCTTCTCTCCTTCTTGGTTTAGATGTGCGTAGCTATCTACACTCGCCTTTTGCTCTTTTCGCTTGGGTTGGGGATTGGAACGAGACGCGCAAGATCTGCGGCAAGCAAAATTGTTTCTCAACCGCGTTCTTGAAAAGCTGAAGGAAGGCACAGTTTAGGAGACCAACGCTAGCTAGACTCGTAAAGGGAAAGTTTTGGAGTTTGTTAAATGTGGAGCAAAGTTTTTTTTTCCCGACACCCCCCCCCTGCCCTGAGCAAGGGGGTTGGCGGCACCATCCTCAATTTATCCGAGGTGGGCGCGTTGATTAGTTTATTCTGGTCCCGGTCCAAAAGGTACGTGCGGAGACTAAGCAGGGTGGAGTTCCTGATCGGGCTGATTTGATGTCCCAGAAAAGTGTGTTGCCATAATTGGCGGGATCCTTTATCTGGAGTCCCAACTCCATACATAGCTAAGCGTCGTCGGAAAGGACAAACCTGTTAGTAAAGATTCTTGGGCTCGATTAACAGTTTCGTTTTAGTTGAAAGCAAGTTAAGCTGGGCGTCCGAATTTTGCCGACCTCCTCCCCCTTTTCCTTTTTTTTTTTTAAAGGGGATTCCTTGCACATCTTTTTGGGCAAAACTCATTTTGCCTTCGAGGGTCTTTTCAGGTTTATACGGAACAGTGCTGAGAAACGTGTAGGATCGAGCTCTGCCTTAGCAAACAAGAGAGGAGGAGTATTGTAAACGCTTCGGTAGGGATTCAGGTCGAAGTTCCCTTGGCGGCAGAATTAAACGGACTTCGGCAAAGGGCGCTCAGCTCCGGGCATCTGTTGATACTCAGACAAGTCCGAGGCTATCGCTCCGCGCCCGGCGCGAGGGGGTTCGCGCCAAGATAATATCGCGGTGGCGGTGCGCAGAGGGCGGGACTGAAAAGTTCAGGTTAATTTACTCCTCCATCATTCCTCGGGGGGAGGGTACGTAGGGGACAGCTGATTCGGAGTTTCTTCCGATCCCGCGGTGCGGGACGGTGCGGGGTTCAGAGAAGCCTGGTCTCCGGGGAAGCAAGTAGAAGGCCAAGGCTGGGGCTTCTCGGGAGAGAAGAGCGCGTAACCCGTTTTTCAAGTTTTGGGGGTGCTGTTACTAATGCTGGGATCTGACTCCCAGGCGTATTCACTCCTTCCACGCGGTAACTCCTGCTCTTCCCTCCGCAGAGGCTGGCTCCTCCTTCCGTGGAAATTGCCACCGCCATCAAGAGGGAAGCCGACGAGCTAGGTAACTTCGTCGACCTGGAGTTCATCCTGGCGCACACCACCAACGGGCAGCCCAATGGCGGGGTGGGGCCCGCGCATCCCGGCGGCAACCCTAACTACCCCCTGCCCGAAACCCCGGAGAGCTGCGGCACCACCTATGATAGCGATAGTTCTAACTACCAGCCCCCTAACAAGTTCGCGGCGTCTTATCTGCCCAGCCCTGGGCACAGCTACGTAGCCGAGCTCTTCACTCAGGACATGCAGCAACCCCCTCCCTCGGTGGGTCCCAGCCACTGCGAGCTCCAGCGGCGGGAATACACCGAGCTCCGCGCCCCGGGCTTGGCCCACCCGCCCTCCGGCTTGCCCGGGGGGCTGCCCTTAGAGCACCTGCGCGTCAAACAGGAGCCGATGGACGGGCACTCCTGCATGTTGAGCGGTCCGCCCGAGTGCCTGGCGGCCGGAGCCCTGGACCACAAGCCCCTTCTGATGCAGCCTCTGCTCCAGCACGCGTCTTCAGGTTTCCCCGGCGAGCAAATGGGCTCGGGGTCCCAGTGCCAGATGGGCAACGATCTGGGCGCCCAGATGGGGGCTCCCCAGCATTACCCGCGACCTGCCCACCTCTTCCAGCCCAACTTCGCCGGGCAGATGCAGTCCCAGTTCCACGGACACTTCAGCGTCTTTCGAGAGCCTTTGAAACCGCGCGCACAAGGCATGCCCGGTTTGCTCGTCACACCGCCCAACTCGCCCGTCTTGGATTACTACGCCCCGATGGGTCCCCCGGAGGAATGCAAGCCCAAAAGAGGTCGGCGATCTTGGGCCCGAAAACGCACCGCCACCCACAACTGTGAATTCGCCGGCTGCGGGAAGACATACACTAAGAGTTCGCACCTCAAGGCGCATATGCGGACCCACACGGGTAAGGGTGCCGGCCAGGGTCAGGAGGGGCATTGGGTAGAGCAGTGTTTCTCAACCTTGGCCACTGGAAGATGTGTGGAGCTCTGCTGGCTGGGAAATTCT
>JANHFM010008187.1:178059-190186 GCA_032468115.1 Grayia smithii
GTCGAGGGGGGGATAAAAGAAAAGGTTATATGAAATTTGGTAATAATTGATGTTTAATTGTAAAAATTTTATAAAACTTTTTTAATTAAAAAAAAAAAGATATTCCCAATCTTATATGGGAAAAAACCCGAATACACCAAGACTTGCATACTTATACCCGTGAAAATCTATGAAAACATATATGTATATATATTTATGTATTTGAATTCCATCTTTCCCACTTATGGAAGAGCAAGATCTTCTCAATCTAAGCAGGTGATGCATAGTGTTTATGGATCACCTGCTTAGATTGAGAAGATCTTGCTAAAAGGAATTACCTCTTCCATAAGCAGAAAGGATGGGGCCCAAGCATAAATCTTCAGGAAGCAAACTGCATAGTTTAAGAGCAACCTTAAAAGTATTTGGAAGTTAGTTTGTCAATACATGTCAGAACTGAGTACTATACAAATTTCTTTACTATTCCGTTTCCTTTTCTATCACTCTCTAACCAAATGCGTAAACCTCCCTTCCTATTTTCTAGTTGATCAGTTGCCAAAGGAGAAAAAAATTCAGCCAACATTCATTTCCCAATAAATAGTAACTCACGCTATCTTGATAATCTACCAAAACACACACTGAAGGAGTAGTAATATAAGAATAAAATGTAGCATTCAAAAGTGTGTTTTCAGCATAACAATATAATTATAACAGTTTTTTTGGTGATTCCGTTAAATTGCTGTTTTATTTAAAGCATACGGTACCAAACGGTTCAGCCTGCTGAAGATCCCTTAAGTTAATAAATGAAACAACTTCCTGATTACAGGAAGTTATTCATATAATAAAATGGGGGTGGAGGGAAATGTAAAATAAAGAAGTTTAAATATTTTGCCATGAGCATTCTTGAGAAGCACAAAGATTCCGAAATTGAGATAAATTCATTGAAAAAAAGGAACAGAAATTTTGAAATTACTGTGTAATTTTACATATTTCATAATAAAAACAGAGATCTATGTTGCTAAAAGAGGAAAATCTTTCCATTGCAGCATAAGCTTTGCAGGTTAAGATCTTTTTCTGAAGGGCATGAAATGATAATTTAAATTGGAGATGGGAACTTTTTATTGTTGGGATTGTACATTTGTTTCCTGGAAATATATGAAATATATGAACATAAACTACCAGATTTTAGTGCAGTCTTCTTGCAGAAACAGTCTATCCACCCTTGAGAAGATGATACTACAGGTCCATTTTAATATATATCTATTTTTGTGTGACAGTAGCCATTGCTCTAGTTGCCTTCCAACACAAGTTCTAATATGTGTGCAGTGTCCCCGTGGGTCCAGGGCTGGCATTTAAGATTGGGTAGCATAGTCTGAAGCCTTTGAAGTGAATCAGTAGCCCTAGGAGATGGCAGCACCTAAATGACCTTGACTGATCTTAAAATAGCTTACTAGGGTCAGCCCTAGTTGGCACTTGCATGGAAGGATCATAAGTAGACTTGAGAAATGGAAAAAGACACCACAGACAGGGCAGAGGCAAACCATTCTGCGCCTTTCATAAGAAAACAAGGATGTGTGCTTGTGAGATAACCAGGAATGAAGTTCAACTTGAATAACTCTTAATTTACCCTTTGACTGAACCTGTAACAACTTTAGAGAACTGATTCCTGTCAATATAACATTATGGCATTTTTCTCATACTATCACTTAACATATATTGGTATCAGTGTAAGTAATCCTCAGCTTAACAACCATTTGTTTATCACCATTCAAAGTTACAACAGCATTGAAAAAAGTCACTTATGGCTCTTTTCCACACTTACGACTGTTGCACCATCCCCATGGTCACATAATCAAAATTTGGCAACTGGCATGTATTTATGATAGTTACAATGTCCTGGGGTCATGTGACAACTTTTTGTGACCTGACAAGCAAGTTCAATAGGAAAGCCAGATTCACTTAACCACCATGTTACTAACTTGACAAGTACAGTCATTCACTTAACAACTGTGGCAAGAAAGGTTGTAATATAGGGCACTTAACAACTGTCTTGCTTAGCAATGGAAATTTTGGGCTCAAATTTTGTGGTTGTAAGTTCTGAACTACCTGTATTGAACAGCCTCCATTAAAATATATATATATATATATTCAGAGATGGATTAATTGGTTTTCTTTAAAGACTTTTGATTCCCTGTAGCTGTGATATGTAGCCACCAAAATCTATCTAGTTAACTATGACTTATTTGGCAGGAAAGCTCCATATATCAGGCCATTACAATTAGTGCCCCATCACTGGAGGATTTTAAGAGGAGACTGGACAGCCCCTTGTCTGAAATGGTATAGAATCTCTTGCTTGAGCAGGGAGTTGGACTAGAAGGTCCCTTCCAACTCTGTTATTCTGTGTTCTATGAGTGGAAAATGCACCCTGCTCTATCAAATGCATACTCCACTAATGACTCCTTTTTCTATCTCTGTTTCATCCTGAGACACTGTGCCATCTCTGGCAAAGCTTCCCCATACCCTTTTGTGAGATGTCCCTGCTATTTTAAAGAATTCTTACTGCACTTCCTTGTTTTTGGCATGACAGAGTAGAAAACTTTTCTGCATCCCAATGCAGTAGGAGTTTGTTGGCAGGACAAGGACTGCTCAGGATGAAAAGGAAAACATCATTCCAGTCCCTGTCCAGAGTGGGGGCATCTTAATTGCATCTAGAGATGGGGTCAGACCCCATATCACATAATACTTCCTGTGTCACCTTTTCCTGCCTCTTTGTGTAGAGTGCAATTTCTCTTGTTTGGACCTTGACAACAGTAGGGAATATCTTTCACATACTTCCTTAAATTCAGGACACTGAAGCAGAAAGAGCCTCTGTTTCATTATCCCCTCACTGTCCCTTTGGTTGCACAATTTCTTCTTTAGCCTGAGAGGTTCTTTGTTGTGCTTGTTGCATTTCCACCTTGGTTTCTTGGCCTGTGATTTAACTACAAAAGAGGATGTTTACAATATCCTCCCATGAAGCAAAATGAACATTTCTTCTCAGTATTTCTCAAGAACCAGACCTTAACCTGCTGGGAGACAGTAAGGTAAAAATTGGTTTACTGATCTGACTTTGAAGTACTTTCTGATACTGAGAGCAGAGTGTAACAATAGCTAAGAGCATTTTCATTCGTCAGCCTTGTGATAATAGCATGACTTTTTTTTATCATAAGGAGGTAATCAACATTTCAGTATCATATACCTGGAGTTATAAGCTCATTGCACATTTAAGTTGGAGAGCAGCACTAATATTGCCAAAACAATAAATTGCTGTTATTGTTGTTGTTCTTTGTTTGATAGGTTTATATTCTCCCTTTCCTCCAGGAGTTCAAGGTGGTGTAAAGAGCACATCTAATTTTCCTCCATAGCAACCTGGGAGAGAAAATTGACCAGAATTCAGAAGTCACCCAGTGAATTTCAGTGGTTGAACCTAGACATGAATTTAGGTCTCCTCGATCCTCATCCAAGACCTTAATCTCTATACCACACTAGACATTTATTATAAGAAGTTTTTCTCTTTAAAAAAAGCAAGAGATGGACAGAGGGGTAATAGGTGCACTATCGTAAGACCTGAATAACCAGTTAGGGACAGATCAGTATGGATAAGATCTATAAATATGCTCTAATAAAAATTGATATCTACTTGATGACACATAATAGTTTCTAAAGCATATCAAATCAGATTTTTATCTGTTGCTTTTGCATCATTTCCTCTTGTTGATGAAAATTCTCAGTCATCCAGGCAGAGTTGTCTGTGAGTCATGGCAACTGGACTAATTTTCTTGTTGGTTTGAAACAATGATATGCAACAAAATATTTCCAACCAACAAGAAAATAAACCCAATTGTTATAATTCAACTTCGGGAGCATTTCTGCTTCTGTGGCTCTAGTGAGCCATGAGGAGAGCCTTCATGGGACACTGCACTATTTCCACATGAGCTTGAGAAAATCTGCCACTTTTCCCCCCTTTCAGGCTTCTGGGATTTTGCAAAACACAAATTTATATTTCTGTTTTAAAGTATTTATCTCTTCTTTTTGCATTCCATCTCTCTCTTTTGAGAGTGGCAGCAAGAATAGCTTCCTCTGGCTGCTCAGTTTTTTGCCTAGTTGTATTATTTATTTACTAAATTTATATGCCACCCACCTATCCAAAGCGACTCTGAGTGGTTTACAATACAATAAAAACACACATACACAAACATTAAACTTAGATGAATTAGATGAAACTTGGCACCAAATATATGAGTGGTGTGATCTTCTCTCCACCAGCCACTTCCAGCAGAAGGTGCCCCCAATTGGCAGAGCTAGGTTTTGAGGTCCTTCCAGAGGGCCAAGAGAATGGAGGTAGATCTCACCTCCAGATGCATGATATTCCAAAGGATGGGGGCCACAGAACAAAAAGTTCTTCTAGATCTCACCAGTCAGAATTCCTTGACTGACAGGATCCACAGCATGCCTCTGCTGGAGCAAGTGAGGCAGGCCAATCTTATAGAGAGAAACAGTTTCTCAGTTTGTTATCGGCTATATCGCTTTCTTATGCCACAGCCATTTCTAGTGGGATTTATTGCTGCATCTCTCTTCACCTCCTCAGTTTTCAGTCGTTCATGTTTTCTTCAGGCATGTGCCAACAAATTTTGCCATTTTTGTTTCATGTGCTCCCTGCCTGGTCTCAGCAGGTTAGTAGTGAAGTAACAATTGGCACTGTTTAGTTTATGCCCCACCTTTTTGCTCAAAGTAGCTTATGGCTATTACAAATAAAAAGTACAAAATGTAAGAATACTGTTACGTTTAAAATCAAAACAACATTTAAAGTAAGTAGTTAAAGTTCCACTCAGCTTGGTGAAACTAATTTCCTAAATTCCTGGGTCCAAATGCATCACTTTGGGAAGTGCATGGGGGCCATACAAGAGAAGACCCTTTCTGGTGTACTAGACAGATGGAACTTCTGGAAGCAGCAGGAAGGGAGAATCCAGTGGTATATTGGAGCTGGCATGCAGCAGCCCATTTTTACATTTGCAGGAATTTTGCAAGCCTTCTGAATCATGCCACCTTGTGTCCCGAATCCCAATCAACTGTTTGGCGGCTCACAGCACCACAGCTGCATTGGAGCCGGCAAGACCAAATACTGGTATTTTACATTTATCAGCACAACACTGGGGGAATCTTCCAGAAGCTTCTCCAGCTGATTTAAGCTGCCTGGCAGGTTCAGAGCGAGAGAGACAATCCGGCAAATGGTTGAACGGTAAGCTATTTAGGGCTTTAAAGGTCAGCATAAGCACCTTAACCTGTGCCCAATAGGCAACTGGTGGTCATTTCAGATTTTTCAGTATAGTACCATGTGATTTCTGCACCTGTACCAGCAGCCTAGCTATTGCATTTTGCACCAATTTCCAGACAGTTTTTAAAGACAGTCTCATAGTTTAATAATATTTTCATATATAAACAGTCCACTCCTAATAGTTAATGGTGTGACTAGTGCAATTAGGAGGATCCTGAGGAACTTTTGGGACCCCATTTAGAAGAATGAAGAGGAATGTCTCCAAATATTGCAGGACAGGTTTGGCACATTCTGAAGTAAATGGAACCCTATACTTTACTATTTTAAAAGCATACCTAATTGTCTTAAGCTAAAAAGTTTAATTAATTATCCCAGATGTTAAATGCAATTCTGGAATGAATTAGGAGGTCATTGAATTGAATATTGCCTATTGAAAAGATTTTTGTAAGCCACTGGCAATACCCAGCTACAAATATTTAAATAGTATTATTAGCATGTATTAAATTGGGAGATACCATGTGTGTGTCTGTTCAATTGTTGGACCAGGCTGGGAACAGATGTCCTGAAAAAAACTATGTGATGACAAAGAGTTGATAGTGACATGGTGCTGTTATATAAGATATTAAGTAAAATAATCTGGAAAAAGAGGGAATCAAAATAGTGTGCTACTTTTGCACCCCTGCACACACTCAACTTTTTCCAACTAATCTAAACACTATTTTAAACTACTTAGGAGATTTGCTTCAAAGTCTCTATCAAAATCTGTTGTGCTCTAAAGATGTGAAAAAGGGGTAGAAATGTTATTTATTTTTTCTTCCATAAAGAAACCTAGATGACAAGATGTTTACTGTGGGACAATAGAATTCCCAGGGCCTGTAGCTTCTTCAAATTTAGCCATTTCCTAAAATTAAAATAAATTTCTATCCCTCTTGATTTTTCCTATAGTTCTTTTCTACTGGACTAATGATTCTGTCATATTATCCACTGGCACTTCTGTGTTTGACTCCTTTAAATCTGCATTAAAAAACTAAATCACACCCTTTGCATAATTATATTGGGCTGCATAATGATATATGAGCTTGAATCCGATAGCTTTTATGTTTTTATTTAATTTTTCGTGTTTAAAATTTTAAACAGATTTTATTATGTCATGTATCTGATCTGCAAATTCTGGTTTTGATATTGGTTTCATTTGGTATTCAGACCTGAACATAAAGAAATAAAGCAAAGAATAAGAAGACTTTTAATAATCTTGCTTATATAAACAAACAATAGAGATAGAAGGAAGTATTTGCGCATATGAGTCCAACCTTCTGAAGTGCAGGAGTCTAAATTAAAATATCAGAGCATTTCCTAGCCTCTGTCTGAATCATCCATTGAATGAAGGAGAATTCACAACCTCTCTGGGTAATCGTTCTAACAGGAATTTAGGTAATGTTTGTCTCCAAGAATCAAAATGTTCCTGTGGTACCAAATTAGCTTTCTTGAGGGTAAAACAAGACTCGTGGGACCTCCCAGTTTAACTCAGATGGGAGAGCAGGGCAGAGGAACAGGAGAAGGAGAAATTTATGGTGGCTTGAATTGGAGCAGGGAAGGCAAAGCCTCAAAAAGCCACATCTAAAGTGTGAAGTACCATTGCACTGATCAATGGCATTTCTGCATTAATGTTTCTAAATGATATAAACATAGCTTTGATCTTCAAGAATATTTGACCCTAAAATAATATGAAGCTGTGAACTTGAATAACCTCAACTGAGTTATTTTCTTCATAGATTCCTTTTCATACAACAGAGAGAAAATGTGAGTTTGAGTCACCAATTACAGACTTCTGAGTGAGACAATTGTTTGGGCACTTTACTCAAATTCTTATCTCCTTAGGTTTTGCCATGAAAGTCTGTCACCCTTTCTATCCACTCCGTTGTGCTGTAGCACAAAAGTCATTTTTTTTTCACGTTCCAAGCTCTTATCCTCCACATTCTTCAGGTTTGCTATGTTTTGCAAAGTAGCTTTTCCTGCCTTGAATGGATAGACTTGCATACCTATACAGGTTTCCTAGAAGAAATTTTCCTTGAACCAGGGAGAAGGCGGGCTAATTCCTGCCTCCTTTTCTTTCCTGGCAGTACCACCTGGACTCTAGTAGGCTTGGCTTGGAACGTGACTAGTGCAATGGGGTGGAAGGCAATTGCCTTCCATCTGTGTCCTGAATGGCAGCTGTGTCCCTGTGCGTGCTCAGTGCCCTGAAGACTTCATGCTCTGAGCATTAGCTATGCTCTTTTCAGCCATGTGCAATTCGGGGGGACTGTTCCTGCTTCAGATGAAAGAAATGGACAGAAAAACCCAGAAATAGTGAAGCAAATATAGTGCCTGTTCACCCAAACTGTGTTCTTTCCCAGCCCTGCTGACATGACTCATTTTACCATCTTTGGGCATATGTTGAATGTAGATTGTATAACTACAGTGTGTGTGCGCGTGTGTGTGTGTGTGTTTATGGTGTATGTTTGTGATATAACCACATATATACACAGAAAAAAGAAATGGCCTTTACAAGTTAATCAAACTGGGTTTATTGGTGGTTATTGCAAACCAGGTCTCGAGAAGCATAATTGGGCATAATTGCTTTCCACTGAAGATTCAGAGGCAATTCTTCCTGGTTACTTTTTCTTTTTTAATTCTTTTCTCTAAGTTCTGTCCTTTTCTTCTCCACAGCTTGCTGTCTCCTTGGTCTAATTTGTCCTGCCATATGATTTGAGGTCTCTGCTTATCCTGGAAGTATAGCCAGCGAGACGGGATAGCAGGCAAGTGGGTGCCCACATCTTGGCCCAGAACCATGGCAGAAAAATGCAGTGAGGGGTTACTGGTGAGTCTGGGGATCCCTTGTGGATTCTGCAATATTGTGCTTGAGATGTTTGTATTTTAAAAAAAGAAGAAAGGGTGTCTCTTGGAAACTGGGGAAGTCCATAGGATTGGGTGAAAGAAGTGTCTCTTTCAGACTTTTGGCTATTGTTTAAAATATCCAGCCCTTTCTGCTTCTCACCCTCCCACTTGAATGATTGGGGACTGGCTGGCTATTGCATTGGACCTGGAGCTGCATGCTGTATATGAAGGAGCTATTTGCTAATCACCATTCTCCACATTGGGTTACCTCCTCTTATCAGGATAGTCCCAGAACAAGAAGGATGGGTGGGAAGCTTCTTTAAACACCAATCACCTAATCACCAGAATTTAACCTGAGTATGAAGCTGACTAGGGGAAGGAATGAAGTACAAAACCTATATTGAACATAGATCTAATTTATTCAGGAGGTGAACTCTGACAGTGTTGGAGTCTATATTAAGTAGTTACATAGGAAGTCAGGCTCAGTGCTGGGATAGAGCTCGACTAGATTATGGTCTGTTAAAGTATTCGGATTTTTCATGAGACTGGAAAATAGGACCCTTACTTTCCTTCTTCAATGCTTCTTGATTATGATTCTTGTCCCAAATAGTGTAGACAGAAGAATGCAGGAAGTGCCTTCCCCAGGCATTACTTCTTCAGAGGTAATGTTACTTCCTCTGAAGTGCTGTAAAGTCACCAAGCATTGCCCAGGAAACAGTCAGTGTCCAGCAGGTGGGAAAAGTTTGGCTCCAGTTTGCTGCTATTTGTTTGTGGTTTGGGTTTCTACACTGACAAAGAATGGGGCTCCCAGGAGACGCCTGAAATAGCTTGCACCTCAGCCAGAGGCACTGTGCCAGTGTCAGTACTGGAACATGTGGGGGAAGGGAGTCAGATAGCTGCAAGACATATTTATGTATATATAAGCACACACATAATTGCAGACATAAAGAACACGGACTCTTTTCTGCAATGTTTCACAAGCATTGTTCATTCCTTTGAACACATTTTTGTGTATCATTTTATGCTTTATCTTCAAATTGAGCAGTATCTCATATTATGCAAATATGATTGGCATTCATTTTTACTTGCAAGCGATACAGTAATATGCACCATTTCCGCGCCCCCCCATTTAAGGACAATTCTATGCCCACTTTTATCAAGTCAGAGGGATACCCATAGAAGAACTGGCCGCTATGACTTGACTTTCTAGTATCCTCCCTATTCAGTTTTTATTGCTAGGAAGTAACACCGATCAGTCAGCATTAATCCATTTGAAAAAAATAGATATAAGAAAGTGCTTGTCTTCTGCTGGTCTGTGTTGTATTGGTTTGATTCCAGGCAGCAAAGTGTGTGTGTGAAAGCAGTTGGCTGCTTTGAACTGCTTACACTGCTGTTGAAAATCTCCTAGCAGAGATTTTACAAATGCTTGTGCTTCTTACCCCTATTGTAGTACATTGCATTTCTTCCTGTGTGCATGATGAACATTTTTGCCTTCTTCCTTTTATGCTATTTTGTCTGTTATTGTTTAATGCTCAGGAGCTCTTTTGGGGTAGCAGTGTACACCCCAGGATAGAAATGAAGAGGATAGGCTAGAACACAGAACAAGCCCATGTTGCCTAGGCAGCAGCTGCTTTGGGAATGCTGCTGTTAAGGACATAATTGTCACTGTCTGTACTTTCTGCACATTATTTTCCTTGACCTCACTATTTATAGTTCTTTGTCCTAGCCATGTATACATGTTTTCCAAAGTGGCAGCCCAAATGGACCTCTATACGAGCAGAAGATCTGCATGCTCTTTCTCAAGAAAGGGCTGGTCAGCCAGTTGATTGCCTTATCTGTATATGTTCTGAGCAGGACCCTCCAAATCTGCACCAGATTTTGCTTGCCTGTATAGGCAAGCAACACAACAGTTGAGAGTCCCTCAGAGTAATACTTACATTGTCGGTGATGTTCCTTAGATAACCTGCTCCATGCAGTGAACTGGAAGGCAGCAAGGTGAAGGCTTGGCTCTGATTCACTTCCCATCTCTATCTACTGTCAGAAGTAGCTGCTTCATTGTATGCAGCAGCAGAGGAAAATGCATCGCAGAATAGTACTTAGCACATTGGAAAAAGTGGGCTGTGGACTATGAAAGTTTAGTGTAATATTTAAGACAGAGCTGGGTAGGCTGCAGTCAATAAGCCACGTGTAGCCACTTTTGTTACCAGTCTCTTTTATGAGTCTGCTTCCTGGAATCACATTACAATACACTGGACGCAATACACTTGATGGCAAATACACTTGATGGCAAATACACTTGATGGCAAATACACTTGATGGCAAATACACTTGATGGCAAAGCACCAAACCATAACCATCAGATTTAACAACAAATTTTAGCAAAAACAAAAGAAGATGAAACACTGATGTTGTAACACCTAGACAACTAAAAGTTGAAACCTGAAAATGTGGAGCAGGACCAAAAATCTTACTTCACTTGATGACATCATTATATCATAGCTCTGTCTCTCTGCAGTTCTCAACTATTGAAGAAAGTAACAACAAAAATTTTTAAAAACCAAATGTAGCCCCTGATTTAAAAAATATGACAATGCTGTTTCATTTCAAATTCTAATCAATTTCTAATTCAGTTTGGGATTCGCTCGCATATTGTTTTGGGGGAAAGGATATTGAAGAGATCACTAGGAGAGCATTCTTACCTATAGAGCCTGCACCTGTCATGAAAACCTTTAATTGGTCCCATATATCATGTGTGGTTGGGTCACTGGGACAGCCATCAAGAGCTTTCTGGGCCACAGGGAAGATGCTAATCCCCTCACTGTGCTGCCTAGGCATTCTTGAAATAGCATTATAAGCCCATCATCCACTAATAACCTAGGGCAAGATAGATTCAGCATCTTAAAGCCTATTGCTGTTCTGTTGGTCTTTGTGAGATATGTAGCCTTATCAATTGGTTTAATAAATAAATTAAATAATTTCCTTAGATACTTCCTTTTAGGGATTGACCATTATTGTTAATTCCTTAAGCGTATCTCTTTCTTATGAGTATCATTTTTCTTTTAATTTTAAATAAACAAACAAGTCCTAGTAAAATGTTTCAGTGTGAAACCATAGAGAATTTTCCCAACATAGAAGACTACTGGTTGCTTAGATGTGCGTAAAAACCTTTCTATCCTTTTTGATACATTTTCAACTCCTATTCATTTTCTTATGGAATTATTTCATTGCAACTCAATTTGGCCCATTTGTGACTTGGATTTTGCTCTACAAGTAAATTTTTAGTAATCCAGATCCTTTTCAATAATTCTTCAGTATCTGGATCTTATTAAAACTAATGCTTGACAGAAGGGCCCATTCTGATGTTTGAACGTAGACAATGCAGTATAAGATAAATATGAAACTGTGAATGAGTGCAACATTTTGTTTTGATTTATGTGTTTTATTATACATATTCACACATCAAGAAATTAACTTCCTAATTAAGTGAACTGTAGCATTTAGATAAGCACCATTATGCAGCCCCTTTGCTTGACGTTGTTTTTTTCTAGGGAGCACAATGGACAAACATTGTAGAGATTATTAGTAACTAGATAGCCTTGTTGGCAAATGGAGTTAGATACAGAATAACACTCAGCTTTGGGTACCGTATATTCCGGCGTATAAGACAACTTTTTAACCCATTAAAATCTTCAGATAAGTGGGAGGTCGTCTTATACGCCGGGTACTGACCTTGCAAGCCGGATTGGAGAATCTGCAGTCACCAGCAGCATCAGGGGAGCCCAGCAAAAGCCATGGATGCCGCCTCACAAGCGCCCCAAAGAGAGAGGAGAATGACGTGGAGGCTCCCAGCCCCAGAAGAGGAATCGGTGGGTCTGGATTGGGGGGAGGAGGAGCTTTTCTCTAACTTCAAAATTGGTAGTGTCCAGAGGAGCAGAAGGACCAATAAGAATTCTCCCTTCTGCA
>JANHFM010008187.1:190286-207917 GCA_032468115.1 Grayia smithii
GGCAGGGGAAGAGTTTTAAAAAATCATAAGTGACAGCAAGCAGATTCCAAAACAGATTTTGCTGTCTTGGTTTCTCTCCACCCCAATGAACAAATAAGACTAACTTAGTATAGCTAATATCAGGATGGGTGGAGGATAGGTAAACCTGAGAAAAACAGCTCTGTCCATTCCTGAGTCCAGATAGACAAAGCTGGGGCTCCAGCCATTTAGAGCATCCCTCTAGATCAGGGTCTCCAACCTTGGCAACTTTAAGACTTGTGGACTTCAACTCCCAGAATTCCTCAGCCACCAGTCCCAGAGTTGCTGCAGGATGACATCTTCTGGAGAAACAATCCAGCGTTTGATACTGCTTAAATTTAAAGACCTGTCAGAAAACCCAGTAACTATAAGGAATGCTACTGGCTGGCATGAATCCTGAAACATAAAACCATAACACAAATTCTCTTTGTTTCTCTGACACTCTTGGAAAGCGTGTGTGTCAGTAAATGTGTGTGAACACTTTCTAAAGAGGTGCATTTCCAACTCCCCCACCCCACCCCCAGTCACCAGTTAGTGCCATTTTTGCTTGCTTATTTTAAGGACATGATGTTTTGTACTTGGAATTGCCATTGCTCTTGCTGGAACAACAGTTTGGCCAGTGGCTCCTGACTTTTGAGCAGTTTCTCTGTCTGCTTAGGTGCTTACAGCATCTTTTGGAGTATTTTTAGGTGGCAAAGGAGCAGGGGCCACCACGGTGTTGTGTTTATTTCAGAGTCAATGCAAGGGGGTTACGCTCTGAGTTGTGAGGTTGTGAATTAATGTGAGACGTTGAATTTATTTGTGGAGATTTCAGAAACAGCCTTGGCTCATGCTTGTTGGCCCCTGACCAAGCCACCTCCTGCGCACACTCACACACACACACGGAGGGGGTGCTGAGTCTTTATTGGGCTGCGGAAGTATGTCTGTTTGGAATAATAAGATGGAATAGGGGGAGGTGGGGGGGGTTGATGTGGATTTTCTGCCTGAGCAGCCCTGGAGAATTGATGCCCAATCGTCAGCAGGGCCTGAGAAAATAGCCTTAGGATGTATGTGCCTGGCACAGGCCACTTCCCCACATCCTCCAGAATGACAGGGACAAAACTTCCACCTGTGAATGGGGGAGCTAGATAGAGTTAACATCTCATACTTGGGGAAAATACCTTCCCTCCCTAGAAGACAGTTATTGTTACCTGACTGGTTGCCTTTATTCCTGAAGTTTAAAGTGAAATTTAGGACAGATGGAGCTTAGGTTGCCTGACCACATGTCATCAAACACGTATCAGTCTCTCTTGGCGCCCATATTCTTTCATGCCTCAATATTATGATGTGGTGATAGTGCTGGTCAGTGTAGACCCACAGGATGCTCTGTGTGAGAAAAGGTATGAGAAAATCTTTCTGTCCTCTAGGATGAATAAACACTCAAAGCCAGCAGTGGCTTTGCAAACTCCCAATTTACCAGTTGCTCCTTTCTTTATTGTGCTATTACTGCTGGTATCCTTCTGTTTGTTTTAGTCAGGGGTCCCACAGTTTGCCTTCTGGAATCTGGATGAAATATTTAATCCTAGTCTGGAGTTCAGACTAGTATCTCAAAAGTACTAGCTTGTTTAGCATTGCAATCTCATTAAACTTTTCAGATATTAAGACTTGGTTGATTTTATTTGATAGTTACTGGTAGTTCTTCTGCTAAACCTCCACAGAATTGCTGGGCCTGATGATTTTCACATAATAATAATAATGCAAGTGGAGGGGGATTTAAATTCTCTCCAAATATGAGCCAAAGATTCATTCTCATCTCTTCCAGTAATATCACTTCGAGTCCAAAAAGCATTATAAAAAAAATCTCTTGAGTCCAAAAACATTTTTAAAAATCCATAATGTTCTATACAATCACCCTTTGAAGTAGAGTTCAATGTGTGAGAAATAGTGGTAACAGCTATCCTAGGTTAAAAAAACAAAGTAAACTATATTTTATTTTCACTTATTTATTAGTTCATATATTGAAAGTAATTTTGTATATAACGGGCATATTGACCTCATCAGCATGAAGGATGCTAAATTATTGATATATATTTGCAAGTAAGATCAAGCTAAATTGGAAACTTTAAAAAGGATGTTTATTTATCTATATTCAAAAAGCAGTATAATGTAGCCATCAAGTTTGCAAGGACTGCTTGACAGAAATCTTCAAGGCTACAGAATTGTAATTTGTAATTGAAAATGGAGATGTCTCTTAATGTAAAATTCTACCTGATGCTAAGAAGCAGAACATCCCCTTCACTTAATGTCATTATACCATATGTATCTTAAGTCAAGTTGAATAAAATCAAGATTTTATGCAAACACTCAGAGTTTATTACCTAGGAGATTTCTCTATGAAAACAGATGTTCGAGCACCAACACGCTTGGATTCTCTGATGTGGCGAGATGTGTTTAACAGCAGCAGGAAAGGAGAACTCTATACTATCACTCCTTGTTTTCTCTAAACAGAGATACCTTTCCCTGCTGCACCCCAGCAGATAGATTCAGTGTGAAATTCAGAGGAAACAATATTTCATTGCAAGTATATTTCTTTTTAATGTCCTGTCTTCCCTTCAGAAGATAAATCACAATGCAGGATAACTTTTGAGCTTTAGATCATGAGATTATATGCAGATCCTGATAGAGTTGATATGATAGGGTTGATAAGCTTTTTTTTCATATTCCCCCCCCCCCCCATTATGACAGACATTGAGTGACTGCAGTTTATTTTATAGTCCAATTTAAATTAACTACAAGCGTGTTGTAGTTCTTTGGTGAGTAGGACAAAATGGATTTTAGATATGTGAAATAACTTCAAGTTTTATATGTTCTGAAATATGTGTTCAAGATATTTTAAGAAATACAAGTCTGTATTTGTTTATTCTGGTATAAACATTCATTGCCAGGTTCTTTCCAGAGAATTTAAAACACATAAATGTAGATAACTTTTAATGGGACCTTTCTCTTGTAATAGACAAGTTTTAAAATTACACAAATGTTATTCCATAATTTTATTACAAGAATTTTGAAATATTTTAATAAAATACTGTATATATTAATTGTGCTAACTGTGGTATTATACTAAGTAATCAAGCTAAATATAGTTGTATTTAATTTTGATTAAATACAGCTGTCTTTTAATATGAGTATTTTAATCTTCCTAATCTGTTCATATCTAATACCAATATAATCTTTAAAAATAAATTAATCTATGAACATATATATTTTAGTTTTAATACTTTAATAGTTTCATTTCTGTAACTTTTTAACAGTAAAATGGCTGATGTTTCACTCTATGGAAGCATCTAGATGACTTTAACTGATCTTGAAAATCTATGCAGGATTGGACCTGGTTATTACTTGAAGGGGGGAACACCAGGAAAGAACACCAGGAGCTCCCAATCAACTTCTTCTGACTTTTTTATATATGTTACTTGCTTGTTTGTTAGAGCTACCAATAAGCATTGCCATCATAAATATTTTAGAATAAAAAAAGGTAAAGGTTTCCCCTGTTCAGTTGTGTCTAACTCTAAGGGGCAGTGCTCATCTCTGTTTCTTAGCTGCGGGAGCCAGTGTTGTCCAAAGACACTTCTGTGGTCATATGGCCAGCATGACTATATATCAAGGTGCACGGAAGGCTGTTCACTTCCCACTAAAGTGGTAACTATTTTGCATGCTTTCAAACTGCTAGGTGGGCAGGAGCTAGAGTAAGTAATGGGAGTTCACCCCATTGTGCAGGACTCGGGTCTCAAACCCAGACCGTCAACTTTCCAGCTTACAAGCTCAGCGTTTTTAACTGCTGAGCCATAGCATCCCCTTATCTTTAACTGATAATTACTACTATTTTATAATTAAATATCAGTTAAGGTTCCAACCCTACAGTAATGGCATTGGCTGACAAGTGACTTACATAGACACAAATATGGTTAAGTTGCACAGATACCATCTATGAGATTTTCCTGACAATAATTATCTGAAAAATAGAATAGACTTACCGGTACTTCTGAATAAACATTCATGATATTATGAATAATGATACAGACTTTGTGGCTTGTGGCATACAAATTTAATAATAAATATAACTGTGAAGCATCTTCTTCTTGGTGTGTGCTGTTGTCCTAATGTTTTTGTTTGTTTTGGTACATTTGAATCAGTGTTGATTCTTGTCAAGTTTTTAGAAATGGTTTGCCATTGTCTGCATCTGAGGGCTGAGGGAGAGACTGACGCAAGTCACCCAACTGGCTCAGTGTGTCAGGCATGGCTAGAACTCATAGCCCCTTAGTTTCTAGCCTGCTGGCCTTACTGCAGCAAAATGTATAATACAGAGAGCCCTCAACGTACAACCATTTGTTTTAGTGACTGTTCAAAGTTACAATGGTGCTGAAAAAAGTGACGACCATCACATGATCATGATTAGGGTGCTTGACAACCAACGGGTATTTATAACAGCATCCTGGAGTCACATGACGGCCATTTATGACCTTCCCGACTGATTTCTGACAAGCAAAGTCAGTGAGAGAAGCTCACTGTGATTCTGTGATTCCATTAACCATCAGTGGCCAAAAAGGTCATAAAACAGGGTGTGACTTACTTAATGACCACATGCCTTAGCAACAGAAATTCCAGTTTTGGTTGTGGTCATATCTTGAGGACTATCTGTAGTGGTGAAACATTCCTAAACTAAAAATACAGCATGGATTGAATTTTTTATCCTATCTTTGTCTAGCGTACCTCTCAGATCTGTTGATAGATGCATATTGGTTTTTTAATCAGTAATACTGTAATATTCTTTGCATGTTGAATGTTTGAATAACTTCTGGTTTGATATTTGTCATGGCTCAAGAAGGCTGCTAGTTGCAGTTTAAAAATATTTGCGTTACTGATTTTTATCTCATTTTATGCTATAGCACATGGTTATTGTTTTATTAATACTGAATAAAAATTCAATCTTCCCCTTGCTAAAGAGTTGAAGGAACTATCCTAGATCTGATGAGTCTCTGCTGGAGTTTCTTTACGTTAGACAAGTGATTGCATAAGTATATTCAGTTATTTCAAATAGCCCTTGAATTGCTGCATAAGATAGCTGTTGTGACATTACTATTACCGGAAAGTGAGGTGTTTAATTCCACCATCACCTCTACCCCAAATGTGTGTCCCTTTATATTATTGTATTGGTATAACTTGCATAGTGTAAATAAGCTAAAACTATTTTCCCATTTTATATATTTTAAGAGGAAAGACTTTTTTTGTTTTTGTTTTGCTTTTTGGGTGAGTTTGTAAGAACAGCTCTGTTAGATCAAGCTAAGGCCCATCTTCATCCAGCATTTTCTTTCTCTCAGTGACCAACATGATACCACTGGTGTGTTCACAAGTAGGAGATATTCCCAGCAACTGAAATTTGGAGATAGTAATGAATTGATTCTATCCCCCTTTAAAGCTATCCAGGTTAGTGGCCATCCCTATGTCTTGTCATAAGGAATTCTCATATTTTTAAAATTAATTTTGTTGAAAGAGAACATAAAAACTAACACAAACTAATATGAAATAGAGAAAAAGGAAAAAAGATACAAGGAAAAAAGGAAAAAAATAGTAGTGAAAAAGAATAAAAAGAAAACAAAAGAAGCTTCTGATTTCCTCTACAGTAAATATAAATATGATTGCAAAATTATCTCCTATAGTATGATTACGAAACAGCTAACTTTTTCTATCATAAAAACTACATGTCATAAGTGATTTTTTTTCTGTTTTATGCAAAAAAAGTCTATTCGTGATTCCAGGCAGCCATAAATGTGGGTATTGTCTTTTTTATGACCAAGGAAGTCAATTTAGCCATCCCTGAAAGCTCCATCATGTTCACAATCATTCCTTCAATGTGGGTCAAACTTTTCCACTTTTGAGTGTAAAATAGTCTCACTGCAGTTGTCACATGTAAACATAAAGTTCCAACTTTATGACTTTTTGTAGTTGCTTGTCTATGAAAGAAAAACCTCTGGTTTCAGTTGTACTTTAATCTGTAAAATCTTCTGAATTAATATATGTATTTGTATCTAAACTTTTTTTGCTTTTTTACATTGCCACCAAAGATGATAATGTCCCCCCTTGTTCACATTTCCAGGAAAAATTTGAAACACTTTTGTACCTTCTAGAAAATTCCTCTGGTATCAAATACCAATAATATATCATTTTGTAAAGATTCTCTTTAAGGTTAGAAGGTAATTTAAATTTCAATCTTTTCAGACACATATTTTCCCATTGTCCATTTGTATATTGTGATCAAAGTTTTTAGATCATTTTGACATACATTCTTTCACTTAATCTCCTTCCGTCGCGATCTTAAGACATGGCTTTTCCAACATCTGGGCTGAGACATAGGGTTATTTTAGATATTTTAACTTTGTAATATTTTAACTTATTTATGTAATTGCATTTATTTTTATATATTTATATTGTTTTTTAACCTTGTAAGCCACCCCGAGTCCTTCGGGAGAAGGGCGGCATATAAATGCAATAAACATTCAAACATTCAAACATTCTCATATTTTAACAAAAGTATATACATTTTAGCAATAACATATTCATCATTAGTGCATAATTTTCTTTCAAACCCAGTTTTACATTATTCCAAACAAAAACTATAATCCACTTTAACTCTTTTTGATAATTGTATATAAGAAAACCATTGAAAAATCGATTGTCAAATCTTCTCTTGATTTTATTTTACAATCTCCTTGAAAAAATTCTAGTACCTAATGATAAGTTAGTCATTTATTTATAATTTCCTGTCTATAAAATGCTTCTTCTGCTGAAAGACACACAGTTGTTTTCAGGTCAAACCTAAATTTGTAAGGAATTCCAATATTGCCCTTTTATTGTTGATGGCATCAGCAAAATTATGTTTTCTAGCTTATATAATAAGTAATAAAGATTTCAGGGAAGTTTACGATAAATGTCAGTAAAAGCAATAATTCAAGTCTATTCTTAAACAGTTGTAAACATGCTGGAGTTTTCAAGAAAAGATTGGAAAATCATTTTTCCGGGATGATGTAAGACCTCCTGCCATTGGGCAAGGTGTTGGATTAGACAATCTCCAACACCCCTTCCAGTCCTATGATTTAGATAATTCAGTGATTCTGTGTGAGGCTATTAGGTGGCTCTGTTGTAAAATATTCCTTCCCTCCCAGTGTGATGTCCTTAGTACCCCCTCTCCCCATGCATCTGGCTGTATGCTGATGTCTGAGACTTCCATCTCATATATTTTCTTACAGTTCATAGCAGGCAACTAATTTTTGAGGAATTTATGAAATGCCTTGACATAGCAAGTGGGAAAATGGCTTTTACAAGCCCTTCTTTGTAGTTTCTTTTACTCAGGTGTGATCTGTGTTTTACATACAGTTTAATGTTTATTGTTTTTCCTGCCTATTTTTTTAAAATTCACTTTATAATGCTTTATAACCCGCTCCAATCTCAAAGGAATTTGACTGGGATATAGCAGATTTCATAATACAATTTAATGTGACTGAACTATTCCATTTAAGTAAGATAGTAATGCTGCAGCATAGGAACCAAAAATTGGAATCCAAATTATAAAATTAATTTCTGACCGAAGCAAAACTAAATATTGTCAAAAGCAAACTTAAAATTCAATGTTTGATCTGAAAAACAAATTAGCAGTTCTAAATCTATGTTATGGTAGGCAATTCAAAGTAGTCCTTGGAAGATAATTCATTATAGTTTGCAAGTTTTAGTCTTAATGCATGTTTATTAATAGCTAGTACTTACATGAACACACAGGGTTTTTTAAAGAGTAATTGCTTAAATAGATGAATACACATCAGTGTGGTGCATACAGACATATATTTGCATTACAACATATTCTGGAGAGTGGTGTTATGATTTGGATACATGGTCCTATAGCTTGGTTATTATAAAAAAGCATGCTGTGTTGAATTAATGTACTATAGTACAGGGGTCGCCAACCTCTGGTCTGTAGAACAAGACAGGGCCGCAACATGCCAGAAACTGGGCCATGCAAATAAGTGAAACCCCATCCATGGGATGCAGACAGCATGCGAAACCACATCCCTTCAGTCTGTGGAAAAACCTCTGGTCCCTAGTGCTCAAAAGGTTGGGGGCTGCAGTCGCTGCTATAGTGAACAGCAGAAAACTTCTTTAATCTGTGCATTGAATTTTTTTCCTGCCTAATCTAACTAGCTCCCCCTACTGATCGCATCAAAAACTGCTGGTGTTCCTATCTACTTCTCCTGCATCAGTGGAAACAAGGTCATACAGAGCGAGAGACTGGTCAAGCTTAGCATCTTGTAAGAACTGGCTGCACACCAGAGCTCATCTATGTGTAGCTATGGTAGCCCCCAGACCTCATCCAGCATATATCTGCCCCCCTTCTTCTCCACATTTTACTGAGATGGTCTGTTGTTGCATTCATGCCTCATTGGGCTTCTTGATGTTCAGGAAACATCTGGGCTGCTTGAAGCCATAGAAGGGAGCAGGAAAGCTTAACATTCTGTCATAGGCTGACTAGGCAACTCTCCCTAATAAAAAAGCCAAAGCAAACTGTGCTGAGATCAGGACTCAAGGAGAAGATAAAAGTTTCTATATTCTTGGAATATATCCAAATTTTGGGGTAAATCTAAATCATTGGTGTGTCATTTTCATTCACCCTCTTATCCACTATTTGAATGTCACCAGATGGTCCAGTTTGCGCAAGGTGACCTTGTAAATTGTTACTATAGAAATGGCCGTCATGATACGAAGAAGAAGAAGAAGAAGAGGAGGAGGAGGAGGGGGAGGAGAAGATGCAGCTAGAGTTGATGACCATCAGAAGAAAACTATCTGGGATATCTTACTTTAAATCCATGCCATTAAGACCTGTGGTCCCCTTTCCACTTAGAACATGCTCCTCACTTTTCTTCATCCCATGTTGGAATCAGAGACATATAATTCAAGATGATAACATTAAGATTCATCCTCACAAATTGCTACTAAACTAAATATTTCTGATTTAGTTAGTTACAGATGTCACTAAAGAGGTGGTTTATTTGAACGTGGGGATCACACATTAACTAACCTATATTTGTACAGTAATGAGTTTAGTCCAGCCTTCCCATACTCTGGAACCACTGAGTTGCAAAATCAGGAAATCTTTGATCTTTGAAAAGTTGAATAGAAGAAGCTAGAATGAAGCTCTACAGAATAAATTGTTGGTCAACCTTAATATAGGAAACTTGCATTTGTTAGTTAGCTTATTGGTTCAGTCCAGTATTATGGGCTCTGAACTGCAAACATTTATTCTGCAGCGAAGCTCTTTTGCTTCTGTAAAAGAGAGGAAAGCTGCAGGCTTCATCTGGCCCTCCTCCCTCATGTCTAGAGCAGGTTTCCAATTCACAGCCCTCAACCTATACAGATAATCCTCCACTTATGACCACAATTGAGGTAAAACATTATGTTGTTAAGTGAGAAATTTGTTAAGTGAGTTTTATCCCTTTTTATGACTTTTCTCACCACATTTGTTAAGTGAATCACTGCAATTTTTAAATTAGTAACATTTAAATTAGTAACTGTTAAATGAATCTAGTTTCTCCATTGACTTTGCTTGTCAGAAGGTCGCATAAGGGGATCACATGATTCCGGGACACTGCAACCCTCATAAATGTGAGCCAATTGTCAAGGCATCTGTATGTAAATCACATGACCGTGGAGAATGCTGCACTGGTTATAAGTGTGAAAAATGGTCATAGGTCATTTTTTTCAGTGCTGTTGTAACTTTGAATGATCACTAAATGAACTGTTGTAAGTCAAGGACTACCTGTAGTACTGTATTAGCAACCTGCTGTTACCAATTCAGCCAGCAGTCCAGAATATAACCTATGAAACAGTGTCACACATACATCCATGTGGAGTGGAAGGAAAGAGGAGTATTGACTTTCATCATCAAGTCTTCGGTGTTCACATCTATCACCCAGATTACCCTCAGCCTTAGAGAGAATGTGGCGTTCTATATATACAGGTCTTTGAGTGACCTCTTAGCAACCCTAGCTTCTTATCAGTTCTAGGATTGGTTGGGCTTTTCAGGATGCCCTGCAACAGGTGCTTGCAAGGAGGAGCCCTTGGAAGATCAGGCTGCACCAGCCAAGCCTAAAATAGCCCTGTGAGGAGGGAGCATATGAATACAGGGAATGAGGCAGTGCTGATGATGTTAGCTTGCTTGTGTAGATGTAAAGCTGTGGTTCTTCAATGAACCAGGCCAAGCACGCCTGGTTCCAAGAAACTAAAACAAGGTGCACGCAGAGACACTAACCCTGAGCACCCAGCTTGAAGAATATCTCAGCCCAGCTAAGTAGAGGGTTTGATGGTGGCGTTCCTTACTTACTACCCTTCTCCTTGTCCAGACACAATACGGAGTCTGAGCCCATCTTTGAGGCAAATGATCTCTCTTTCCATTTGTTAAAGCTGACTAATTGGGATGGGGATGGTAGTTAGTAGCTGGACCCAGATAATTAATCCTAATTAGAACAAAATCAGATGGCTGAGTCATCTCTTTCAGCACTGTGTGTATGTGTGCTGAGTAGAAAGGGTTGAGCAGTCTGTGATACAGTAGGTTCCCCATACAATATAGCTGTAGAACTCAGGCTTTTCCTTCTCTCAGTTCTAACTGATAATACAATGGCACCATGAACTTTCTTTGCATCTCAGATTATGGCCTTTATATTTGTCCTACAGCTAAAATCGTAGGTGCCTGTTGCTTCAACTGCTATATACCCACATTCTCTGTAATAAAGTAGGAACTGTAGCAGAGCATATACTTCGCATGAAAGAGGCCTGGAGTTTGTTCTCTGATGTCTTCTGTCTAAAACCCCTAGGACTACCTTCTTTGATTGTGTTGATGAGACTAGAGAGCCTTCTCCTTGGGTTGCTTTGATTGGGACGCTTGCATCCCAATGTCCAAGTACTTGTAAGAAGACAGTTCTGAGTTTGAAAGCTATCTATTACCATTCAGCTTGGAAAACAGAAGAGTGCAAATATAAAGTGATATGGATTGCTGCCAAAAATCCTGACCATTCATACGAATTAATGGAATTAGAGCTAGCAATGACTTAGAGACTGCTGAAATGGAACAGAGTAATGGTAAAAGGTTCAACGAAGATGTCAACACAATGTGCATCTGTGTTTTTTTTTAAGCCAATAACTTGTTTGGGATAATAAGGAGGGGAACTGAAAATGAGATGTGAAGTGGTGAAGCCACCTCTGGAATATTGAGGATAATTGAGATGATCAAGGAGCTGGTGCAGCTTCTCTATGAGGAAAGATTGCAACATATGGAGCTATTTGGTCTAGAAAGGAAGTGAATAAATTCACTTGAGTGAATAAAGGACATAATTTAGGTGTATAAAAGTATTACAGGATTAAGGTGCACAAAAGAGAAAATGGACAAGGAAAAGCTATTTTCCCCTTCTCAAAAGACCACAACCCAAGTTCAAGCAATGAAATCGAATCCTAGAGGAAACATGATAGACAAAAGGATTTTTTAAAAATACAAAATGTAATTCAACTTTGGCATTCAGTACCACAAGATGTGATATTGGCTACCAGCTTTGCTGGCTTCAAAAAAAGGGTTAGACCAATTGAAGGCAGTCAAGGGGATCAGTGGCAATTACCCTTAAATGGCAGTGAAAACCTCTAAAGGCCATCTGCAGGTAGTTTAGTGGGCTTCCTTCTGCAGTTGGTTGGCCATTGTGAAAACAGGCTGCCAGAATGGATGGGCTAGGGATCCAACCAGTAGGACACTGCTTATGTTCATTGTAAGAACAATTAGAGAGAAAGCAATGATCTGAAGCCCATTTATTTGCAGTGACTTCCCAATAAATGGAATAGGTACCAAGTCTGAGTCATATTCTTCCTCACTGTATAAAAATATTAAATTTTTCTTTTTGTGGGAGTAATTATTTCAACATTTATATCTAAACAAATACTTTTGCAGAATTAGCTATGCTATTAATATCCCTAGCCCCAGCTCTGTTTGTAGATTTTGCTTTATCTTCTCTTCTGATAATATTTCTTTTCATTCATTTTGGATCAATTTAAATATACAATGTGAAAGTCTCCAGAAAGCCAGATAAGGATCATGTGTGCACATGCACACTTTAAATCAGGAAAAGTATGTGTGAAATGAATGTAAAAAGCTCCTTTCTCCCATGAGTTTGCTTTGTTCTAATGGGGCATTTTCTGGATTACTCTTCAACAAAAGACAAAATACTGGAAAATTCAGCCACAGTTATTCAAGGTATCACATAGTTTGGCCCGAACAGTTTCCCTGTCTACATCAATTTGGTAGAATAGACAGAACATAAATTTTGCCTCCTGCAAGTGAGAGATAAGATTGATAAGATTTCAAACGTGGGGGGCTCTTACACTACCATGTGGGTTGCAGGAAGACTTACTGGAAAGGAAGCGGAGAAAAAGAAACGGAGAAACCAGCTGCAGAGCTATGTGTCTGGGTACAGAATGCTGATGGGCTCCCGGTAGGGCTCGGCAGGCGGGGGCAGCATGGTGCTGGAGGAACTGAGCTGAAAGTAATGCCAAGTCCATGAGTAAGAGGCAAGCGCATTATCACCCCAGAAGCAGCAGGACTGGATGGGAAGAAAGCAGCAAGCAGGAGCAGCAGCAGTGCTTGCAACGCCCTAAGATATCAGGAATGAGCAGCCAAGGGAGACCTTGCCCCCAAGAACAGGTCAGTGGGCCACCTTTCCTAAAGCACCAGGTGGGGAAGGAGCTATTTGCTGATGGGGATGACAGACTAACAGAGGCACATGTGTGAGAACTGCAAAGCTGACCACCTAGCATAATGATATTGCTGCTGCTGCTCCTGCAGCAAGTTACTGAAGGGGGAAAGGGGAAAAGTTAATGCCGGAGACTCAATGAAAGCCGGTGGCTACACGCTTTCAAAGCCTTTTTGTGCTGGCTCCCAGGGAGACAGCGGCATGAAGTGAGGAATTGCCAGGCTCAGTGTGGCTCCTGCATCTTTGCCAGTTTGCTTGTCATGAGGGTGGTGGTACACAAAACGATTTGAGCACTAAAATCCAAGACACGCAGGCAGAGGAGGGTATCTTGGCGGATGAGCCACCTGCTTCAGGAAGCCAGCACACTGCAATTAAGCTCTTGGGTGGGGGGGAGAATGTGCAAAATGAAGCAATAATTTTAGTTGGGGATTCACAGGTCTTCCCTTCTTGTGAGCCACCAAAAGGCGGGGTCCTCCCATTCCGGGAAGCTGCCATTCTTGTTTCCGTGGAGAGTCCCTGCCATCTCTCTCTAAGTTCTCCATGTGTAGTTGGAAACAGGAAGTACTCGGCACTGCCACCATTTATCCTGTTCTTAAACCTGTACATGACTTTAACATTTGCTAGTGAAAAGGGCAGAGGAGCAAAACCAAATAGGAAGCTGTTTTATTATGAAATGAAATAAATATATTTATTATAGCAAACAGGTAAGTTTTTTTTTTACTTTGCAAGTCTTCTACAAGTCCACTAATTCCCAGACTGTGTTGCATTTGGTCTAGATACGTTCTTAGGGCAAATATAAAACTTTTTTCCCAAAGTAGTTCTCTTTTTAAGGTTTGCTGCCTTCCTGTCCCTTTAACTGGTTCAGAATGAAAAAGATACAGGAGAAATACTAGAATGAACAATTTGCTCATTCTTTTCCCCCTTGCAGCAGCAAAAGGGTTAGGAAAACCTTTGGAATGAAAATGGATAGATGTGTGCGCGTGCATGTGTAAACCTGGCCCTAATTTGTGTTTATTGGCCTTGATACCTTGGGTCAATGAGTTCCAACTGTGAACTGCATGCTTTGTTAATAGGTATGTTATATTTTTTTTCATGGCATAATCAGATTTGACAAGAAAAAATATATCATTTAAAATTAAGATATAGAGAGAGCAGGGTAGGAATGTCAGCTCCATATTTTCCTTTTTTAACATGTCTGGTCTATCGTTGTTAAAGACAATGAATCCTTAATACAAGAGCTGAAATTATCTCGAAAGAGGAGCACAAACTCTATAGTCAGAGGTTACTCTTTGCTGTGATTTTGTGATGAGTATGCTACCTCCTAATTCAGTAGCTGTATTTATATTGTGTTCCTTTTCCATTTTTTCAGATTTTGCAAATACTAGCTGAGTTTTTCTATAGAATGAAATATATTGTATTGCATGATTAATTCTCTTACATAATCAACTTTTTTTCTTTAATGTGTCATATCTCATAACTGTTTTGACCAGTACTACCAAATTTTTGTGATGGGTAAAATTCTCACCCATAGCGGCAAATGCTATCTATGTGCCATAAATTGCTAATTATATTATACTTCATTGTGGGACCAAGGAACTCTGGAAATCAATTCTTTAAGCTACCATAGAATTAAACTGAACTGAATAGAAAAAGTAACTAAATAGAATGAGAGATGGTGAAATAAGATTCTAGTTCCCTCCTTGCTGTGGAAATGTTTTCTTAGACCACTTTCTATGCTGACGAAAACCGAATCCTCAGTTATTAGAATATTTTTTTAAAAGAATAACATTTTGCAAAGGAATTAATTCTTCAAAATGTATAAGTATATAGAATATCATAAATATAGGTTAAGTGTTACACCCTTGGAAATGTGCAATATTTTTGTCTCTCTTGTTAAATGCAAATCAAATTGTAAATGTGAACAAAAACTCCATCTGAGTGCAGCGCAGCCAAGCTCAAAATCATAGGAAAGATATGTAAGAAGAGTAAATGCAATGTCATTATCAATGTTCATACTTCCTTTTCTCCGTGAATAGCATATTTCCATGAAATACAGGGGACACTTCCAGTTCTGCCACTACCCTTGGAGTCATTCTCAGAGCACAGAGACCATTTGAAGAAGTTGTTCCCTTAGTAAACATAGTCCAAGGTGTGGTGTTGTTGGGGCCAAGATTTAGGAAAACAAACTAAACTGACAGTTACTATAAATCTTCCAACATTAATCAGAGACAAGCCGCAAGGGACACATACAGAGACCTATTTTTCCACCCAGGATCTACTGTTCATCTGGTCTAATGATAGGACTGGCCAGTTCCATAGTCAGATTGATAAAAGACTATTTGTAACTTGTTCAAGTGAAGATGAGTGTATTTTTAAAATAGAAATACTGACTGTTTATATATGGTTTATCTTAGTAATTTGCCTATAGAAACTATAGAAGGTAAATTTGAAACTATTTAGGATGATATTGTCTTGGCCACGCCATCATTTTCTCTCAAGATTCAGCCAAGGAACATTTTAAAAAATCAGGCGCAAGTTAAAAGGTTTTTTAAATTGACTTACCAAAAGTCAATTTAGTACAAATACACTTTTTTTTTTGTTCAAGAACTTCTGGAGTTACCAAATATATTTTTAAAACCAGCATATTTGCCCTCATTTTCTCATATATATTTTCACATATACTGAAAGAGAAAGGAAGAACAAAGAGCATAAGCCAGTAATTTATTATTGTTGAAAAAAAATGTTATTAGGTTATTTTTATGCAAATTTAAGCTTAGTGGCTATTTTAGGAACTGGGAATGCAAACTGAACAAATGCCCACACCTTCAGTCTGCAAACAAATGTGTTGTTTGCATTAGAATTAGATAAGAGTTTTGGTGTCCATTCCCACTTCCTTTCTTTTTAGCTTTCAAAGACTTCTAGTTGTCACTTTCCCTGAAACAGCCTTGACATCAGTTGTTGAAGGGTTAAAAGCTAACACAGAAGTTTCTTCTCATCTGATTTATAGGGCTCTATTACTGCACTAGTTTTGCCTGGTGCTTTTGTGAAAGTAATACTGATAGAAATGGATAGTAACCATTCAATTCAAGACAAAGCATAAGTGAAGTTGGTTGCAGCTCACGGATGAGTTAGAAAATGGAGGAATTTGTAGAATTGCATTCTTGTTTAATTCCTTTATGCCTGGTTGGAAATCTCGCTTTGCCTGTTTATTTTTATCATGCACTGATGAGTGGATGCATAAATTTAATCAGGTCATGCATCTTTTATCTATTTTGCTTTGTGTGGCAATTTAAGGTTCATCATCCCTATATGCCAGATGGAGTCCAAAGCATTATTGCAGTCAGTGAAGCAAATAACTTTTCTTTCTTTTAAAATCAATATTAACTAATGAGTAGGGGAGCTGCTGTAATGAGGAAGGGCCACATATTAAAACTAGTAGTTCATTTTCCTGCATTTTGGTATTTGAAGTTTTGTCTGAAAAAAAATACCTAGATACTACAGTTTGCATGCTAATGCTTCTGAGCAGCTTGAACCTAGAGATAGATTTATCCTTTCTCATTTAGGATTGACACTTGAAGTAGTTAGCCAAGTCCTTTGGTAATAAAGACACCTTTTTATGAACAGGATGGATTTAGGGAGCGCTGAACCTTTCCATACCTACATAGGTATCCTGCCACTTACTTGATTGTGATCTTTTTTGATGGAGTCAGGTGAGGCTGCGCTTGATCCGAAAAATGCGTGAGTAAGGATCCAAAGAAGGATTTCCCTTGGCTTCTAGTCAACTACTACTTGCCACCTGGCTTTTAGCCCAGATCTTCCCTCATGACTGCAAGAGCAACATGTCTCTTAGGAACTACTTGCCAAAAAAGAATTTGCAGGTGACAGGTGCTTCTCAGCGTAAATCTAGTGACAGATTGAGATTTCCTGTTGGGAGCTGCTGGATGGCCTACAAGTTCAGTTAAGAGGTACTTCCCTTAAGCCAAGCAAGTTAATGGCAGGAGAAAGCTAGCACTGCTGGATTTACATGGTAGGGAGTATGTAAATGTTTTCTTCCCATTTATGTGTATGAGCTTCCTAGAGAAACTTGGCAATTTTCTGAACCATGTGATTTCAAAAATAAAATGCCTTGGTACCACATCTTTAACGCAGTTTGATTTTCATTTGATTTATCCAAAGCTGACTCTTGCCCAAAACCATATGACATAATAAATATGTCAGTTTTTAAAATGGTATTTTTGCTACAGCAATCTAATTCAGGTGTCACACTGGCAGTTACTACGTTTCTTAAATAGAACTATATACATTAGAGCTGTGCAACACTTCAGGCGTTTCTGAACCAGCGGCTGCAAACATACCTTCTCTTTGTAATTGAATGCAGCTATTGCGTGATTTCAAAAAAGATGGGACTGTTTGAAAAAGTTGTTGAGAAGAACTTTCCCACTCCCGTATGATCTAGTGCACCTTTTGGGAAGTGAATTTAAAGTGCTGCACAATTCAAGGACAAAATGTGTGTGGGTGTGTAGATATGCACATAGAAAAGGAATTATTTGTTATTTATTCCACAGATGAGTTAATGTACATGTCAGTGAATGTGTATCCTTAAATGTAGATTTTTTAAACTAATAGCATTTGAACTGTAATGCTGAGGCAAGGAAAACAGTTTGATATTCTGATTGGTAAAGATTGTTTCATCATAGTTTACCAATTAGTTTATCCTGGAAACGAGACAGGAAGGAAGGAAGGAAGGAAGGAAGGAAGGAAGGAAGGAAGGAAGGAAGGAAGGAAGGAAGGAAGGAAGGAA
>JANHFM010008187.1:208188-222494 GCA_032468115.1 Grayia smithii
GAAGGAAGGAAGGAAGGAAGGAAGGAAGGAAGGAAGGAAGGAAGGAAGGAAGGAAGGAAGGAAGGAAGGAAGGGCAAAATACTTCATATTCTGCATCAGGTTTGTACAGCCGAACCAAGCCAACCAGTAAAATCATCCTGATTCAATAGGAATGAAATAGTTGTTGAACCTTCCTCACAAAAGTCAGTTATACCGCTCTTCTACTACTTTCCAGTATTCCCAGAGCATGCTTAGAAGACTTGGTCTTGAAATGTTTGAGTTGACCCTCTGGCTGAACACAACACTTATTTCATACAGTTATTTATTTTCTAGTGAGTTTTCCTATCTTGCTGTTGACAAAAATCAAGAGTGAGGCTTTTAAAGTTTTTATGAAATTGTAGGAACATAAGATACTGTGGGAGATTTTAAAACTATCACATAATTCTTTTTTACATAAAGTGGTACATTACATACATTCTTTTAAAAATCAATCTGTTACTGCATTTAGTTTGCTAATACTGTTTAATATTTCTCAGCTCAAATTGCATACAAAAATGTGTACAAAATGGGCAGCAAAGATGCATTTATAATTATTGGATACAAAACAAATGCATATTCAACTATGCAAATATTAGGCAAAGATATCAGGTGTTAAGAAGAGTTATATATAGCTGTTTTTAGTGGTTTTTTTTAAATAGAAGGGATTAAAAATGTATAACTGTAACATATTCATATTGATATGCTTTAATCATTCACATATATATACAAATGTGGAAATTGATTATTATTCAAATACATGCCATACTGACATGGCTTGCATGAATCCTAGAACTGGACACACCTTCCTCCAAACATATATTTTGGCTTATTGCCTAAATACCTAATTGTCTTTAAACTGAGACTTGATGTGAGATGTGAGCAATGAACTATGTGAAGAGAACTTGTTTCACTTCTCCTTTACCAGTTAGAAACAGGGTCACTAAATGAGCAGCCATAACTGTTCTCCGCCTTGATCTTCTCTGGAAATAAATTCACGGGTTTTCTTCTAATGAGAAACTGTTGGGGAATTAATCTTCCCTTGCTAAACCAGTTTCTTTGTGGGGTTAGCAAATAGCAAAGATGACTGAAGGGGAATGAAGCCCAGCTGGCTAAAATTTCAGAACTCACCTTTCTCCTGACATGCAGGAGGGAAAGTGATTTCCTGACTGAATTTCTTATTAAGGAAGTACAGGTAGCTTTTGCTTAATAACCGGTCACATAGTGACTATTCAAACTTATAGCAGACACACCAAAAGGTACTTACGACCCAATTCTAGAATTTTGACAGTGGTGGGTGTGCACATTGCAATCACATGACTGCATTTTGGGCACAAGGCAACAGGATCATTTATACAGGATTGCAGTGTTCTGTAGTCACATGATACATGATTTACAACATTTTAAACCTACTTTTTGGCCTTTGGGGTTGGTTTCCGGCAAAAAAATGCCAATAGGAATGAATGGACTGATTTTAGAGTCGCTGCATTCATTAAACAATTGCTGCAAAAAAAGATTATAAAATTGGGCCAGTCACATAGGTGCCTTGACCAAAAGTCAAGACTCTTGGTGGAAATTGTGGGCTCCATTATGGTCATAAATCAAGGACTACCTGTATGCTAAATTGATCCCAAACTTCTACTGATCATGATGGAGACACGCTGGAAGCTTCTAACTTCAGATTTTTACTGTGCTCATTTTAAGCTGGAGCCCCCATCTAACTGGAAATCATGTGGTCAGAGAGGGCCAAGCTCCATTAATTAAACTGAGTGCACGCCTCATTAGTGCTCACTTTGCAACTTAATCAGATTATCTTGGTCAGAATTAGCTGTTTTAACAGGCCAACAATGGAAGATCCGTCCTTTGACTTGACAGAAGGACTTCTTTTATTTTTCGCATTTTGTTTCTGAATTGAGATCTCAAACGCACCTGTTTCTTTATTGTTTGTTTGTCTTGTTCCAGTTCAGCTGGTCAGGTTGAAACATGTCAAATTCCAGAAAAAAGACAACGCTCTTGTAGGTTGCAGGATACATTGGAGCAGCTTTTTTTCCAAATGAGAATCCTTTCAGCATCCTGGCCGGCTGGGAGAGTACTAGCTGGCTGGGAATTGTGTGCGTTGTAATCTGGCCCATCTGGAGGGCAACAAGTTGGAAAAGGCCTGCCTGGAGCGTCTCGTTCATCATAGCTGTTTATAGCAAAGACTCCCAGATGGTGTACCAAATTTCCTTTGTAGTGTTGTGTAACTAGGCAGACAACCAATTCAATGCATAGGCAAATGTGCCACTCAGCCACATGTGGCTCCTGCCTGAACATCTTGTCCTGAGCCCATGCTCAGGGAGCATGAATGGCCCTAAGCCCCAAGCAGGGACTCAATCGAAGCAGGAAGGACAAGCAGAGCAGGAAAGGAGCAGGGAAGGAGCTAGTTATTTGATTTATAGCATCTGGATTCCCTGCTTCCGTGGGCCAAGGGCGGGAGACCAGTGCTTCCTCTCTCTGCCCCAGATTCCTTGCTCAACCATAGTGAAAGTTGTACTGGCCAAAAGGAAAAGGCACTCCGGAATCTCTGCTCTCTGTTCTGCTATATATTTCACAATACAAAAGAGAAGCTGCATCCAGGCCACTGTGGCTCAGGAGAAGTAGCACCTTAATAGGGAATAGAAGGTGAAGGTGTAAATATCATGGCATGTCTATATAATCCAAAAGCCCTGGATTGTTCGAGAGAAGAATCAAGAACTGCCTGAAAACAAAGTCAGTTGATTCTGGCTACATTCTGAGAAATTGAAAAACATCCCAGAAAAAGGCAATGGCAAGGCTGCCAAGAAAACTGCAGGGATGCAGTCATCTGAAGCTCAACTCCAGGGTCTTGCTACATTTTTCATCCCCTGTACTCCAAGCTGAAAGTTTGCTAAATGTGGCAGCATTGCCAGCTCCGGTCTTATGTGAGAAAATTAATGAGATATTTGTATTATAATGAGAAAATAGCAGAGCAACCTCCCCCCTCCCCATGTTAAAATAACTCCAACTGATGTGAAAAATGCCGTTCTTCAGTGCATAAACATTCAAAAGGGATTTCATCATGCAACTGCAAACCTCTAATGAAGGTAGATTATTTTTCATTTCGATATGAACAGGAACTTTGATTTCTTGGCCCACAGCAACAATTATGTAATCGCCATTCCCTGCTGTTGTATTGTAAATGCTGCTTTTGCATTTATTTAAGCTTTATTTGAAATGTCACAAAGTATATATTTTCCATTTTACGGCATGTGTGTATGCACACTTTGCCAACTGGCTCTAATACTTCACACATCTGATGAAATGGACTGAAAGGACAAAAAGTAAGGTTGGATTAAGTAGGTTACTCTTACGTAACCACTCCACCATGACCATGATACTGTGTCATTTTTGAAATATTGACCCAAGGGGCTAATTCCCTTCTCTCCCCCACATTGCTTAGGGTGAATGTGCAAAAATTTCAGAGATTTACCTTGTCTGCATTCTTTCCAAGATCTTGTTTATTGTGGTGTAAGTTTTCAAGTTTTACAAGGTCAGATATAGACACAGACAAGAACTTTAGTAGAATTTTGAATTGTTTATGGTGCTATGTTTATAGTGACATAAAATAATTTTATCCTATGGCATTTTTATTTGGCCAGTGGCTTGGAGAGTAAAGCAACATGATCAGGAAGGAGTATCTCAGGAATATCCAAAGTAATAGTTTCCTCTAATCCGAAAGATAATCCTATGTTTTATGTGTTTTTGTTCTCACCAAGCTTAACACTCTAGATCACTAATGTACGGCAGTCTCCCTCACCTTCTGTTCCCAAGGGTCACGGGCGGCTATGGTTATTTGTAGAAGGCCCAACCCCCCATTGTATTCTGCCAGTATTTTCTCCCAAATTAGTGGAGAAGATGGTTTCTTGGCATTTCTGTGCCCATGCGACTGCTATCTCTAATTGAATGACATGCTGAAGTGCACAATTCACTGTCTGCCAGCCCCATCCCATCTCGGTGGCAGAAAGCAGAACTGAAATGACAGTTTCCATTTGTTAAGCACTTATATCAGCTGTTAGCAATTGATTGAACAGCATAATATAAATCCAAGAACTGTGTTGTGTTCTATGAGGCAGGGTGAAAGGGAGAATTTTTTTTTATTGAGGATTCTGCGAAATGATCTTGTCCAGGTCTTATTTTTGGACACATCTCATGTGTCTAGGAAGCCATGTCTTCTGCACCCTCTATTTTTATTTGAGCTGTGCTGGCCATTAAATCTTCCATTAGACAGTGGAGGAACCATTTCTTCAACTCTTTTCTCTCCTCAGCAGAAATATTGCATTTGAATGACTAATATAGCACTCAATCTGCAAGCTATTCACAGGCCAGGATTGATACGATGCCAGTCAATATCTTTTATTGGACCAAACACAAATTTTCTGAATATAAAAGTTCCAAAAATCACATTGGTTTTAGTTAATAGTGAAATGAAATGAAACAGGTACAATCCGGAGTTTACAATCTCCTGGCTATTAAGGATGGCCAAGCATCTCAGTCGCATCTCTTTGCTCTTTGATTATAAAAAGGCTACTTTATTTCTTTGTTCTGTCTGAAGAATTATGCTATAATCTCAAAAAGGAAATTCATGATCTGTTGTTTTATCATGTGGCTGACACACCTTCAGTCCACTTTAGCTTCTGAATTCTTTCTGAATATGTAAAGTTGTAAACCGAAGGTTAAACTGAACTGGTGGAAATTGACATAGGCATATATTCCACCCACATAGGAGATAAAGGTAAAGGTAAAGGTTCCCCTCGCACATATGTGCTAGTCATTCCTGACTCTAGGGGGAGGTGCTCATCTCTGTTTCAAAGCTGAAGAGCCAATGCTGTCCGAAGACGTCTCCGTGGTCATGTGGCCGGCATGACTCAATGCCAAAGGCACACAGGACACTGTTACCTTCCCACCAAAGGTGGTCCCTATTTTTCTACTTGCATTTTTTACATGCTTTGGAACTACTAGGTTGGCAGAAGCTGGGACAAGGAACGGGAGCTCACCCTGTTACGCGGCAGTAGGGATTCCAACTGCTGAACTGCCAACCTCTTGATCGACAAGCTCAGCATCTTAGCCACTGAGCCACTGTGTCCCTGTAACTTTGTTCCATAAACAGGGATAAAGAAGAAAATCAATAGGGAAGCCAACTCCTGCTTTTTCTCTTGAGAAGCCCCCACACCTGAATGTCCAGCCAGACTCACACCATGCCACAGCTCCCCTCCACCATAGCACCCACCCATGCCCCCGCCTGCATCCATGTGGTAACACAAACACGGGTGAGTCCTGTCATGGACTTCCAGCTGGCTTCTCCACTGACTTTGTTGGAAGCCAGCAGGACATCACACAAGTGGCGATCATGTCAGGTTCTCACTGAATGACAATGGAGACTTCTCATGATTGTTACATGATGCTTTATGACTGCTTTGCTCAGTGACAAACTTGGGTCTCAACTGCCATGGCAACCGGGTTAAAAAGATCCCTGTTTCCCCGAAAATAAGACATCCCCTGATAATAAGCATAATCAGGCTTTTGAGCGCATGCACTAAAATAAGCCTCACCCTGAAAATAAACCCTCCACAAAAATATTTAGACACAGAGCTGGAAATCAGGTAAGACGGCAAGAGGAGCCCATCTTGCTTCACACGCCCCAAAATAATAAGACCTCCCCGAAAATAAGGCCAAGCACTTATTTCAAGGTTCAAAAAAATATAAGACAGGGTCTTATTTTTGGGGAAACATGATAAAAACCCCTCTGGAATGGGTTACCCACTGAGCTCCAGACTGCCCCTGACCTCTGCTCCTTTCGCCAGGACCTAAAGACTCTATTTTTTTCTACATCATGGCTGAGTTGATGTGGGTGTTTATTAATTTTTATGCTGATTTCAATTGTGTTTTTATTGTTTTTTTAAAAAAAATTGTTTATGGTATGTTTTTTTTTGTTTTACGTAAGCCGCCCCGAGTCCCTTGGGAGATGGGCGGCATATAAATGCTATTAAATAAATAAATAATACTCAAACCATCATGTGTTTACCTAAATCAGACTGTAGAAGATTAAACATTGTTGTGAAGATATCTACTTTGATTAAGCTACTTTTTCTAAACAAGAATGAAACCAAACAAAAGTAAAACTAGAACATTACATCAAAGCTAAAGTTGAAAAGATCTTAGTAATCTTTGTGATCTTACCTAACATTTTTAAGTGGAGTAGTTGGAAACAATGAGAAATGTTTAATTAATTTGTTTTCACTAACATAGATATCTGATTCAAGTGAGCAGGTTTAATTCTTTTATAGAACAGATTACTCATGTCATGATAGATATCTTGTTTTTCAACAAGATAAGGAATGATGAACCATTTATGGTTCTGACTTCTAAGATTTTATGTTATATACTTCTAAGATTTTACAATATGATCAAATACAGTTAGATAAAATAGCACTTCAGATCATTTTATATCCTTATTTTTAAATTACATTCATATACTTTCTACATTAGGCATGTGAAATTGTAAAAAGCTTTAAAAATTCCTTATGTTGCAATAGATATTATAATTCTGTATTGATTTTTTAAAATCAAACCTTATGGTTAGTGGTATCTAAACAAGTCTAAATGTAGAAGCAAACATTTACCAGTTAGAATTAGTCAAGAGGTTAACATTGTTGTTTTCTTTTTTACATGGAATTATATTTCAACAGATAAAAATGTTTTTAAAATGTAAGAAACAATAGAGAGTACAAGTACCAATACAAAATAATGCCTTTCCTCTCTGCATTAAATCATTTTACCAGCACCTTAAGCTATAGTGAGGTTCATATTTTTCAGTTTAATTTGGTCTAATGCCCATGCAAAGGTGATTTTAGTAAAAAGTGTGTCTTAATATGCATACTTTATGTTTCTTATATTTTAGATTTTTTTTCTACTGTACTGGATGATAAGATTAAAAAATCGGTTTATTAAGAATTGCTTACTTATAGACTATCATGTTTTACTTTATACTAAAAAATAATTGTCCTAGGATAAATGGATTTTTAAAAAATTGTGAATTTTACATTTACATTAAGCTGTTTAATGCTGTCAGGGAATAGGCAAGACGGTTCTGCCAAACCAGGAATTTTGGAAGTTATAATCCACACTTTGCATTGAATCAACATGATGAAGCAAACAGAAAGAAATTCCTCCCACACCAACAGTTTCTAAGTATTTAAGAATACTTTGAATTGGGTTTCATGTTCAGAATGGGATATTAGGAAGCAGAAAAGCAAGGGAAATTTTATTTACTGAAATTGAATTCATTTAGTGTTGTTAATTTTTTAGATATGGCACATGTATGTATTTATTTACCTGTGTAAACCTGTGTTTCCCACTTTTTTATTCCATTACCATCCCAAAACATGAATGTGTAATATATATACTAAGGAAAAAGCAGCACCACTAAACTCAAACAACAACAAACATAAACCTTGTTTCATCAGGATTAACCAATAGCATGATGAAGTTATTTATTTAAAAAAAAAATCTTCATCTATGAGCAAAGCACAGATAAGGGGCAAAATGACATAATCTTTTAAGGGACAAGGAGTTCCACATATGTCATTATCTCAGTGGACTTGGTAGATTATCTTGGGCAAGTTTTAAATGTTTAGCTGGAAATAAACCTATAGGATGACTTGTCAGTTCCCTTTTTGTGGAAAAAAATGGAATATTCCAATTAACCTTAGTTTCTTAGGACTTACTCATTCTGCTAGGCTGCCTTGCGTCACTATAGGCCAGTAATGGTAAAACCTTTGGGCTTGGCATGTCAAAAAGATCAGAAAATACCCAAGTTTTTACTCTGGTGACATGTCACATATGCACCCATCCTTCAACAAGAGAAAAATAATTCTTAGCTCTAACCAACCCTAGCATCATGGTTCCCAATCAAAAAGGTCATGCTGTTTCCACGCATCTGCCACATGCTGCTTACCTTCAGGTGGTCTTTCTTTTATCAGCCTCCTGAAGCATTCCCAAGGCTGCTGTGAGTCAGACAAGGCCTTTGTTCTTGAAGCAGCTTTGGAGAATCTTCTCTATGGCCAAAAATCATGCAAAAGCATACCTCTTGCTATTTTTAAAGGGTTCAGAGATCTGTGAGAGCATGTCTCTCTTCTGCAATTTCAGGAGGTTCTGGAGGCTACGTGAGAGCATATCCCATTCTTGCATGGCCTCCATGCTTCCAAAAATCACACAAGAACGGGACATACTTTCAAGTATAGTTGTTTTCACTCTTCAGGAGTGATGAACATTGGCCTGTCACCCAAAATGTCATGTCCTGTCACCTTTGATATATATATCATAGGTTTGCTATCATTAGTATGGGCCATCATCCCTTTTTGATGGAAGACTGGATTCCCAACAACCTATCTACCACAAAAGTCACTTTCACATATAGTTTCCTACTGTAGGTAGTCCTCAAAAAGGAGACCCTGAGTTCAATTCCCTTTAGCCATGAAAACCAGCTGGGCGACCTTGGGCCAGTCACTCCCTCTCAACCCACCTCAAGGGTTGATGTTGTGGGGAAAATAAAAGGAGGAAGGTGTATTGGATATATTTGCTGCCTTGAGTTAATAGTAAAAATAATAAAGATGAGATACAAATTAAATTAAATTAATAAAGAAACAGGGTTTTTCTTGCTTTAGCGTTGGGGTACTGGAGCGAATGTGTCTAATGAAACAATGAGTATCAGGCAGGAGCTGGAGCTGTTTTTTTAGGATCACAGGAATTTAAATTACACTGGTATGTTTATTTGCTTAGATTTTTATCTTACCTTTCCTGCAAGAGAGCAAGATGATTTACATAGAGATCTCCTTTAATTTTATCTCAACAACAGGTAAATTAGTCTGAGAGAAAGTAACTGGTCACTTGTGTGTCACAATATGGTATTGAACCCCAGTTTTTCCAGCTCTGATCCATAACATTAACGAGTACCACATTAACTTTCTGCCACAATTTTAATGTAGTCATTTAGCACTTTTTTTTAGAACACATCACAAATATAAATTCAGAGTCTTTGCTATCTTTTATTCATTTGTTGGAAAACAGTTCAGTAGTTCAGAATTGTAGAAGGTTCTGGCTTTATTTTTGACTCATCTCTTCTGCCTGTGAGATATCAACATTTAGTTCTCTTCTCCCCCACACCAGAGACCCACCACAGGCAGTCCAATTTTTGGCCTCCCTGAGCAAAAAATGGCTGAATGTTCCTTAAGTGACTTATTTAATCTTTGCAATAAATCAAATTCTCTAGATAAACATTTACTGCTGAGTGCAGTTAGTTTTCTAAGTCTATGTAAGGCTTGTATTCTTTGCAGTAATTTGGATAATTTGTCTCTGTGATGCTCCTTTTTCCAACAGTATTGCCTTATTATAGTTTCTATGGTAATTGGAGCTGGTTATACTCCTTTTTCTTAATATAGGCAAGTAGCAAAATACTACATTCTCACTCTGTATCCAAGGTAGAGATACCTGGTTAATGGCTATAGCAGTGTTCCAAAGAAAAGAAAAGCAACTAATTAATCAACATGTTAAATAATAATTAATTCTTTGCCATTGAATCCTTTCAGTTATATGAAAATTTATATTAAAATATATAACCAAACAAACTTAGTAATAAAACACACATTTTTATGTTAAAAGTGTTATGTCTGAATTCTTTAAATCATGGATTGCGTGGACCCTTTACAGCAAAAATTGTTCTTCTTTTGAGTGTCAGTTTCCTATTTCTTATCCTGCTGATTCTTCCAGTTTTTCAGTAGAAGCTTTTACTATGGAGAAGCATGTTCTTTATGGTTATTGATGACAAATGTAAACTTAACCATAATGCATTCTACAGGACAGGTGTCACCAAAGAGATGCCCTCTTGCTAGATCTGTTGGGCTGAGCAGAGCCAGTAGAAGATAAGTGGTCTTACAAATAGCCTGGTCCTATGCTATGTAGGGTTTTTATAGGATATAACCAGCACATTGAACTGCATGTGGAAGTATCCTGAAGTCAGTGCAGCACCAGGAACAACAGTGTTTTATACTGCCCAAAACTGCCTGCATCTCTGTAGCCTGAACCAACTGCAATTTCCTAGTCGGCAGTTTTCAAAGGCAGCCCCATGGCATCCCAATTTGGGGCAGCAAGAAAAACCTATATCTGATGCTGTTCCTTGAGAGGAAAGAATATAAATTGGATTTTTTTTTAAAAAAAGTAGACTATATTTTTCTTTCACTGCAGACACTCAAAAGACTGAGGGATTAGGGAAGATCACATTAATTTGTTAAATAAGTTAATATAGTCAGATATATAATAACTTTTAAGATATAGCATGAATCACATTTAGATGAATCTTCTGTGTAAAAAGTAAAAAACACATCCAGTAAAATGTGTTACTGTATAAGGAAAAAGGACAATGAAAGAGTCAACTTTATGGGTTTTATCTTAATGAGAAGGAGTATAAGTAATGTCATAGTTTACCAAATAATTTATGAACATTGTGTCTAATTTGAAAGTCTTTATTTCTTTCTCTTTTTGAAGCCAAGGACATTTAATGAATACAGTGCTTTTATAAGTATGTATTACAGTTTAAATTACTGACCAAAATCCTTAGCTAAAAGTGTAACTATGAGTTATAGCACTAAAAAATGTGCAGGTCAAGAGCTGCTGCTTCTCTTAAGTATGACTCATGTCAGTTGAAATGTAAATAGAATATGAGAAATATAATCATCTAAAATATAAGGGTAGGTGAAATGCACACATTTAAAACTTAGCAATTATGGATATTACTGTATGCTTGCATACTTCTATTAATTTATTATGTTATCTACGTATCCTTCATTAAACTCTTGGAAGCTGAAGATCAGTAGCATCTGGAAAGCTCCATGTTGTTTTCTCCTAAATATCAAGATCAGTATGTGGACAAAAAGTACAATGTGTATATGAAGTGGTTTTAACGCTCTTCATCAAATCAAATTGCATGATTGGGGGAAGCAATATTTTCTTTTATTTCTTGCAAGTCTTTCTCAATGTGGGTGTGTAATTGTTCTCCATATTGGTGGAGACAGCAGCCAGAAATGGGTGGTACTCCATCTGTTCAGTTGAAGGACTGAGTCTGTCAGAGTTGTTAAGTCCCGCCCTTGTTACTAGGGGCTTCCAGCTTTTGACTCAGTCCTTCAGACTGGACGGACGTGTCAGACTGTGTATCTTGCCACATTTCTGGTTACTGTTTCTTCTTTTAGCCAAGAATTTCTGATCTTCTACTTCTTAATAGTGAGTGACAGGACTGGATCCACACCTTGGTTGGATTGTGCCTTTCCTCTGTGGCTAGCTTTGGCTCTGCCTGCTAAAAGGGTATCCCAGCTCCCTATTTGTATTTTCCATCTTAAAATGTAATTTGAGTCTCCATTGAACAACAGGCGTTTCGGAGCAACGTGGAGCTTTGCGCTCCTGTGGGGGCTGGGATTGTAGACTTGTGGAGCTTTCATGCTCCATGCAGCTGGGACGACTTGAGTGGAGCTGGTTGGGTGGCCATTTGGCCCATGTTATCTTGCAAACGCTGCCCGATGTGTTGATAGATTGGTGGAGCTTCACGCTCCCATTTCGCCTGCCTGTGCACCAGAGGTGACAGTCCAGCGTTCCCTTTTCCCAACTTGGCGGCAGCTTCAGCTGATCATATTACAGTCACATGTGCAAGGAGCTTCAAGTGCTCTGTTCTGCTGCCAGAGGAGCTTTGCACTCCTCAGTTTGCTGACAGGTTGCCATTTTGAGCTCCGTGCTCAAAGTCATACCTTCATACTGCTCAGTTTGCTGACGGGCCGCCATTTTGACCTTCGTGCTCAAAGTCATTTAGCACAGTTGCGCTTTGGAGTGGAGCCTGTGTTTCTGCTGGAGGTCTCTGACCCTTGCTGCCTTGCCTTATTGCCTTATTGAGCCTTGGGACTTGGATTGGGCCCTTACCTGAATGGCTATGATGGAGCATTGCACCCTCAGTGGTTGGTGCTGCACCATGTTTTAGTGGCCATTTTGAAAGGTTCGCCTTTGTTGCTGCTGTTGCTGAAGCAGCCCTCACTTCGTGATTGACAGAGCCTAGTTGTTGGCCCTAACAAATGCTGGTGCTTGTTTTCAATAAAAAAAAATAGAGAAAAACTTTGATTGCGATAGGAATATCACGCTCTGACAGAATAATGCCTAAGACACTGGCCAAGTCTAAGAATGGCCAGAAGGCCGAAGCAGCCAAGCAAACAGACTTGGTTCAAGTGGACACATGTCCAGGAACTTCTCAGGCCCGCAATCCAATGGATGGGGCCACAGGCAGCACGGGCTCACGCTCCCATCACAAGGCTCACAGCCACAGTAAGGCTGTGAGACAAGAGGCGCAGAGATCAGGCCTTGCAAAAGATCTGCAACAAGCCCAGCAAACATGCATCCTTGGGAGTGGTACCCGGGGGAGAGATTTGTCCTCTTGTCAAGACGGTTCCCCAGGAATGATCCCTTGTGGCAACTCTGGACGAGGTCTCTCTGCGAGACTGTCCTTTGTCAATCTCTACAACAGGTATGCAGGGACCCACAATTGGCACAGTGCCTCCACATGACAGTGACATGGCTTCCATTCTGGACCAGTCCCTTTGCAGTTCCTCTGTCCACATTCCAGTGGTAGCCAGCACCTCTGATGATCATTATCAAGAATTTATCCTTTCTGATAACATCCAGCAGATTATTTCTAGGGCAATTCAGCAATTGCTAGTGGCCGGGTACCAGCAGCCCAGTAGGGAGCCTTCCAAGATGTCCATCGCACCTGCTTCACCTGTCTGTGATTGCCAGAATGATCTGCTATCCTTTCTGAATCCGGGCTCCCCAGCTCCCTCTCATGGGAGTTATCCTTCGCTCCTTGAAGAGGTTGAGCACTGGGACAAAGACCTACCATTTTTAAATCATTGCTCTTCAAAGCTTCCAATGTGGTGCAACTTGGCTCCCCTGCTACTGGGGATGCTTCTCCACCTTCTCGTGAGATGTTGAATTATCTGTTTTTGGAACTGACTAAGCCTGTGGATGCTGTTCCAACAGCTCACTTGTTCCTTGAAGTCGTCAGATGGCAGTGGGTGTCACCCAGGTCAGTCCCGATACCTTCTTCCTCTGACAGACGGTTCTTCAATGTAGCACCGGAATTGGCTGTAGTTCAATGTGGAGTTCAATGTGCTCCAAGTTCTTGCTGTAGACACCCCAACAGTGGCCTTATTACCAAACACCTCTATTCCCAGTGAACCAGATGAAGGCTTATGCCCAGAGGAATGACGATCAGACCAGTCCCTTCAATGAGCACACCAGGGGGCAGCCTGGGCAGTTCTTTAATAGAGCAATTTTGCTTTGGTTGCGCCAACTACAGGACAAGTTGCCAGCAGATGACACCAGATTGCAGCAGGATTAGCTGCAGTCCAGTTCTCAGCTGACGCTACGCTACGCTAAATTCTGCCTGCTTCGCCTCCAAATCCATGGCTTCTGCGGTGGCGGCACATCACTTGGTCTGGCTCTGGCATTGGCAGGCAGACGCCCGTCACAAGTGGTGCCTGGCTTTGGCTCTCTTTACAGGGGACAAGTTGTTTGGATCTGCCTTGGATCCTTTGTTGGAGGAGACAAAGGACAAGCATAAGATGCTGCCTATATCTCAGCACAGGGCCAACTTTTGATTTTCTCCCTTTTTCCACAGGCCTTGTGCTCGGGGATCCAATTGGGGTGCTGGAACCTCCTGTTCCCAAGGATCTCTTGGACCTAGGCAGAGGGTACACCAGGACAGGCTGCCTCATGGTAGAACCTTTGCAGGCAAGTGGCCCTTTCGAAGGGGAAGAAGTTGTTCATTCTTCTGCCACCATTAACTGTATGTCCAATCCTCCCATCGGTGCAGATTAGCTCTCTTTGCCAACCTATGGGACATTCTTACATTGGACACCTGGGTCAGGGGTATTGTAAGATCCAGTCTATCCATTGAATTCGTCTCCACACCCTCAAGGTTCTTTATCTGTTGTCCTGTCTCTAAAGATAAAAACAAAAAGGTCCTCATGGATTTGGCCATGCAATACCTTCTGGACATTAGAGCTATCCAGAAGGTTCTGGAGGATCAGGCAGGGCAGGGGTTCTACTCTCTCTTATTTCTCATTCTTAAATCCTCAGGTGGGTGGAGACCTATTCTGGACCTTTTTTTTTATTATTAAAAAGTTTTATAACATTTTTTACAATAT
>JANHFM010008187.1:230146-242102 GCA_032468115.1 Grayia smithii
GCTCTTCCCCTGGGCACCACCAGCCGACATTGTCTGGCTGAGGGGACCCTGAGGAGGCCGACCCTGTGGGAGTGTACCAGACGCTGGGAGGATGCTTGTGGCAGTAGGTGGTCCTGCAAATATCCTGGGCCTAAGCCATGTAGAGCTTTATAGGTCAACACCAGCACCTTGAAGCGCACACGGAGGACAACCGGGAGCCAGTGCAGCTCCCGCAAGAGTGGTGTAATGATGAATTAATCATGACTTTAAAATATATTTAAAATATATTTAAATTTTGTTGGGCAGCTTGTATATAATTCATATTCTTTCTCAAAGATTTAAGTTCCTTAGATTCCCAAGTTTATATCTGGCCTTCAGTTATGATTTCTAATCCATTAGAACTAGTACTTTTCTATTACATGCAATCCATGTGTACAAACCATGGATTGAGAATGGAGTATGAAGCAGAGAAATATCTCTGAGTTCATATCTGCCTGGTCAGTTCGATCTAGCAGAGTTAATACTCTCTCAATTCTATTGATTAAACCATGCCATCTGTCTGGATTTCAGAAGTGCACCTCCTCTGTAACAGCACCTGCCCTCTGAAATAAGGTATTTCCTGGAATTTAAAAGTTCCCACCTACTGGTATTTTTAAGAACCCTAAAGATCCAGCAATTTGTCCATGCTTTTGGCAAGGATGATCAATACCCGTTTTTATCTATGTGTTTTTCTGCAGGATTATTTTCTTTGCCATCACTGTACTTTACTCTTATGCTGGTTTTTGTGTCCTTTATCAAGTGTCTTGATAATTATAACCCACACAAAGAGGCTAGGAGTTGGTGGCATATAAAATTTAAGAGGAGGAGGAGGAGGAGGAGGAGGAGGAGGAGGAGGAGGTGGAGGAGAAGAAGAAGAAGAAGAAGAAGAAGAAGAAGAAGAAGAAGAAGAAGAAGAAGAAGAAGAAGAAGAAGAAGAAGAAGGAAAGAAGGAAAGAAGGAGGAGGAGGAGATGGAGATGAGTGGCTCTCAATTCAACAAAGAAAACTCAATTATCAGAAACACCCCATAAATATTACCCTCTCTCTTTTCTCCACAACTGTTTAATAGTATAGTAAGGTACATTATGTGACTTCATAAGTAAGGCAGCTGGAATAGCCTTCACCACACTTGCATTCTAGTTCTCAAAAGTGTGCAGAAGAAAGTGTGCTGCTAGAAAAATAGTTCTGCTCTATCTGATCAAAAGCCTTTGTGGTGCTCATGAATAGAATGCTCTAAACCTCAGGTCTGTATCAGCATGTATTACTTGAAAGGCTGATGTGCAGGTGGCATTTTGAGTTTTCCTGAACAGGATGTGGACAGGCTGAGCATGGTAAGTGATAGAGAGGGGCCAATTGGCAGCTGCATCCCTGTGAATGTCAAGTCCTCAAAACATTTCACATCATATTTCTTTGTTACCTCTTTTGCTTGTGGTCAAGGCAGGAGCATGATCTAATCCCACTTCCAAGCAAACCCCCACTGTCATAATTTGGCAAATGTCTTTCTTAGAATTCAGGATTTGCAAGCTGTTACCAAATTCCCTTTTGTTCTGGAAGCCATATGGGGGCTGGATTTGCACAAGATTTATTGAAGTCTTAATTTAATCCAGAACAAATAACTAGAGATTTGGAATTGGGCAATATCTCTCTGGGAAACATAGAGACACAAACCCCTTCCCACTGGGTATCCCTAGCATTTAAGTTTATACAAAAAAAGCAAAATGTTCACAGTTGTCATTGCCACTACATATTCTTTAGTCTACAAAATCTACCTAAGTTTATAACATGCCTTATTAGAAAATATGTCTAATCATAGCGTTATCAAAATTGACATTTTTGAATAAACTGATCATCAAATCCAAATCCATATTGAAAAATACAATTACACAGTGTCTCAACTGGTATCTATTTGCCCCTAACACCCCCATAATCAATCAATAGATCAGTGTGTCCTTCCTTATAACATTGGTACTGCATCAATAACTTAGAATACACCAAGTGACACTTTATTTATTTATTTATTTATTTATAATTGCATTTATATGCCGCCCCATCTCCCGAAGGACTCAGGGCGGCTTACAGAAATAAAGCATCAATAAATAAATTAAAAGGCAATAATTAAAAATAAATGCAATTTGGAAACCCTGATTAAAAACAATAAGAATTAAGATATCCGATAAAAAGTGAAAATAAAAACCGACCACATCAGCCAGATTGATTAAAAAGCAATATCATGTTAGGGGAGTTATTTATACTCTAATAGACTTAACTGTTGCCTGTATTTTAAAAAGTTTTTTATTAGAGGTGGTTGAAAACAAAATTTCTCCATAAATTCTTATGAGTCTTACCATGTTGGTGAAAGCTGGTGTAAGTTTGTAGTGCTGAACTATGAACATTTATATACTGGTGTACTTAATTTCTGACTCTAAAATTTGTTCAAAGCAGTTAATTATCCCATCTTTTAGAATTTTTTTTTCTGTATTTGTTGATCTTGAGTGCCAGTTTTGGAGACCTATGGCTGCAAATTGGTTTGGTGCATTTGCTGGAGATGGATGTAAAGTGCTTGTAAACTGGAGCTTATACTCCTATCTTTTCTTCCAGGCGGTATGTATTGAAGCTCTCTAATGACATCGGGAATCTGGGTGAAGTGCGGCTTCCCCTGCTAGGTTGTTTGGGTGTCTCTTGGATCGTCGTCTTCCTCTGCCTCATCAAGAGCGTGAAGTCCTCAGGAAAAGCAAGTAGTGTTCCTCTTCCTTAACTCACCAGTGTCCAAGCACTGCATATAAATCCTTTACTGCTTCTAGATTGGCTTTTGACCAAGTAGATTGGCTTTTGACTGCAAACACCCTTGTCTTGGACTATTTTCCCACTTGCTGTTTTACATTGACATAGCACTTCTGATGTTCAACCTTATGGTCACATAAGAGTGGTTTATCTCATTCTGTGGCTTTATAAAACTAGTCAAAAATGGGCATTCCTAAATACTTAATAGATTCTATATATTAGTTAAACTATAGTGGCTGCAATAGAGGGTGTTTATTTTAAGAGCTGTGGTGGCGCAGTGGTTAGAAGGCAGTACTGCAGGCTACTTCTGCTGACTGCAGGCTGCCAGCAGTTTGGCAATTCAGGTCTCACCGGCTCAAGGTTAACTCAGCCTTCCATCCTTCCAAGATCGGTAAAATGAGGACCCAGATTGTTGGGACAGTATGTTGACTCTGTAAACTGCTTAGAGAGGGCTGTAAAGTACTGTGAAGCCAGTAATAAGTTACTCCCGGTTCTATCCGGTTCTTAGAACCAGTAGTAAAATCGGAGGGAGGCTCCATCCACCCACTCCAACGTCATTAGGAGGTGATCTGTTCATGCGCAGAAGAGCGCGTGCAAGTGGAGCAGTGGTGGGTTGCTCCCGGTTCAGTCTGGTTCGCGCAATCCAGTAGCGGTGACATTGTGACATCACCGAACTGGTTCTCTGCATCCCAGACGTGGCCAAACTTACCTTTTTTTTGTAAAAACTGCGAAAATAGCATTCTGCACACGCGCAGAGCATTGTTTTGCGATGTTTTTTCAAAAAGATTTCCTGCACATGCGCGAAGAGAACCGGTAGTAAAGGTAGGTAGAACCCACCCCTGGAGTGGAGCGAGTGCGTGCATGCGCTCCTGCTGCGAACCACTAGTAAAAGTAGAACCCATCCTTGTGTGAAGCGGTATATAAGTTCTATTGCTATTGCTATTAAGAGGAAGAGAATCAAAGGTTATTTGGATAGGCTGACTAGGAAATCATGCTGCTAGGAAATCAAAGTTCTGGGAGAAGGAATTTTTGCTGGAACCTACTTTCTACTTGCAATATGTCTGAATGCTCTTCAACTTTTCCTTTGTTCATGCCCCCCTCCTCTTTTCAGGTGGTATATTTCACAGCAACATTCCCGTACCTGGTGCTGACAATCTTATTTGTACGGGGAATCACTCTTGAAGGTGCAGTTAGTGGCATCACGTACTATCTGACACCACAGTGGGACAAAATCCTTGACGCAAAGGTATTTAGTGGGGATATCACAGAGGGGTTCGTAAGCTGTGCAGCCCACAGCCATAACTCAACCACCTCCCTGTATTTTGAAACTACACGGGCAATTCTGTTCCCTCGGTGACATCTTTTATCTTTGATAGGTATGGGGAGATGCTGCTTCTCAGATCTTCTATTCATTGGGCTGTGCCTGGGGCGGGCTTATCACCATGGCATCATATAACAAGTTTCACAACAACTGTTACAGGTACAATGTTTGATAGAAGTGATGGCGAAAGGATGTACAAAGAGATTTTTTTGTGATATGTCATAGTTAATATGTCTAAAAAAATAATCTGTATGAAAAATAGTGCAGGGATGTCAGGTAATAAACAGCTAGAATCCTTGTCTCTCCCATTGTGGAGGAACTTAAACAATGCATAATTTTTGAGCTTTTCTTTGAAAAGTAAACAAAAGTTTACTTTTGTCCTGAAGCATGAAGTGGAGTAGTCTCAGAATGCAGATTAATTATGAACATGATCCAAGTTCACATAATGCTTTGTATTAACTTGGCAAATCGAAACAGAAGTTGTGTTTTCTTTGTTCTTTGTAATTAAATAATTTCTTTCATCTAAGGATCTCAGAACTGCAGGTGGCTTTCATAAGATTACGTTTAGAAAGAACAAGTTATATTTTATCAGGTGGGTTTACATCCCACCCTTTTACCAACAAATGGTGCTCAAGATGGCTGCAAGAATTAAAATATGTGGTCTTCTCGAATTAACTAAAACATAGTTAAATATAAATAAAATATAACAATAAAAATAAGCCTCTCCCCTAATTTAGCACCTAAACCCACTTGCATGTCACACATGGGGGGGCCATTTTTTAGATGCAGAACTTTTGGCTTGCTTCAGCTGCAGTTTTCATGAGCTCTCCCAACTTGGTGTACCTACAGAGACAGCATCATCATCAGCATCACCAACTGTGCTACCAGTGTTTACGCAGGTTTCGTCATCTTCTCTATCCTCGGCTTCATGGCTCATCATCTGGGAGTGGATGTTTCCAAGGTGGCTGACCAAGGCCCTGGCTTGGCGTTTGTGGCCTATCCTGAGGCATTGACACTCCTCCCCGTTTCCCCTTTTTGGTCCGTTCTCTTCTTCTTCATGCTCATCCTGCTGGGGCTGGGTACACAGGTAAACACAGCTATTTGCTGTTCATGCTTTGGGGGAATTCTAGGGCCCAACATGTCTGAAAGCTACAACTCCAGAGAAAGCTAAACTAGTCAATAAACATAAATGGAAAATAGTGTGCATCTATTATATCTGTGCATGTGTGTTTGTTAAAATGCAAATCGCCTGTATGTATATACACATAAACACATGCCCCACACTTGATTCATCTAGTTTGAAGGAAAAATGAAGATTTAATGGTGCTTGGAAATCATGGGAAATGGAGAATGATTACTCTGATACTGAATGACTATCATTCCAAATTCCTTTATGGCAAACTGAGTCATAATGAAGCTGAACCAATCAGCCTTCTGTATCCTGGTGCTTTCTATATGGAATCAAGCTGAAGCTCCCATTATATTTAAGTTGTATAATCAATTCTCATGCGGACTTAGAATGATGGGATTTGTAATCATACACATCTGGACTACACCCACCTGGAGAAGGTGGCAAGTTAAGGCACTGAACTTAATTATTAGTGCTAGATTCTCCTTCCAAATAAAGTATATTTGCCCCAAGTGCTGATTCATTTAAGAAGCACTGCTGATCTCCAACCTTTAAATTAATCAAAACTGATGCATAGGTAGTCCTTGACTTACACCCACAACTGAGCCTGAAATATCTGTTGCTAAGTGAGACCGTTGTTAAATGACTTTTGCCCCATTTTACAACTTTTCTTGTCACAGTTGTTAAGTGAATCAGTGTCGTGGTTAAGTTAGTAACATGGTTGTTAAGTGAATCTGGCTTCCCCATAGATTTTGCTTGGGAGAAGGTTGTCTCTGCGACACTGCAACCATCATAAATATGAACCAGTTGCCAAGCATCCAAATTTTGATCACGTGACCATGGGGATGCTGCAACGATCATAAGTGTGAAAAATGGTCATAAATCACTTTTCTCAATACTGTTGTACCTTCGAATCAGTGGTGAAATCCAAATTTTTTTACTACCGGTTCTGTGGGCCTGGCTTGGTGGGCATGGTGTGGTTTGGTGGGTGTGGCTTGGTGGGCATGGCAGGGGAAGGATACTGCAAAATCCCCATTCCCTCCTTACTCCAGGGGAAGGATACTGCAAAATCTCCATTCCCACCCCACTCCAGGGAAGGATTCTCCAAAATCCTCATTCCCTCCCCACTCCTGGGGGGAAGGATATTGCAAAATCCCCAATCCCTCCCCACTCCAGGGGAAGGATACTACAAAATCTCCATTCCCACCCCACTCTGGGGCCAGCCAGAGGTGATATTTTCCGGTTCTCCAAATTACTCAAAATTTCCGCTACCGGTTCTCCAGAACCTGTCAGAACCTGCTGGATTCCACCCCTGCTTCGAATGGTTACTAAACAAATGGTTGTAAGTTGAGGACTACCTGTAGTTGGAGAGAGAGAACGAGTGATTTTACTGTTGCTAAATGAAGGAAGACAGAGAGAGCAAGACTTCCATGGCATGTATGTATAAATTGTATTTTTTTCTTCTTCATTGTTTTCCTCAGTTCTGTCTCCTGGAAACTCTTGTCACTGCCATTGTGGATGAAGTGGGAAATGAATGGATATTGCGTCGGAAGACTTTTGTGACTCTAGGTGTGGCTGTGGTGGGCTTTCTGCTAGGTATCCCACTCACCACACAGGTATGAAGGAGGGTGAAAGGGCAAGGCAGAAATAGCCCATTCTCATTCTAAGGCTGACAGGGGCAAAACTTGCTTAATCCAGTACTTGACTATTTTCTTCTTTTTTTTTGTTTCTCCTTTAGGCGGGTATTTATTGGTTATCGTTGATGGACAATTATGCAGCAAGTTTCTCACTTGTGGTTATTTCATGCATCATGTGTGTTGCCATTATGTATGTCTATGGTGAGTAACTTCTGCCAGTTGCACGGATTAATTGGAACAATTCAAGAATATAAGACTTATATAATACTTATAGATAAGAATATAGTTATTGATACTTAGAATGTATTATATTTAGAGGATATATAAATATTAACAATATAGACCGATAAGATTGTGTACAATTATATGTTTTCTTAGCTTGGGAGAAATGGAAACAGACATGAGGAGAGCAGTTATACTCTCCAGTCTTTGTTTGATGCTTGTCTTTCTTCGTTTTTTGTTTTCTTTCTTCTTTCCTTTTTCTATCCTTTTCTCTTTTTTGTTTTTGTTTTTTTTCTTTCTTTCCCTTTTCTTCTTTTTTAAAGAAATGTAAAGATTGATTAATTGTTTCTCCTTAAATATTTATTGTATTGTATGTGTTTCTTTTTTATGTTTGAAAATTTAATAAACACTATTTTTTAATTAAAAAAAAAACAAAAAAGCAATCTATCTACCAAAGCCATTATACATTTTTTCAAAGTAATTGCAACTCACCAGAGGTTTCATCAACCCTTTCATCTACAATATGGTCCTTCTGATGAACCCATTCACTGTTGCATTTGAAGTAGATTTGAGTAGCCGGGCTGGCTTTACAGTAAAGGTTCACCGGCTTATTCTTGACAATGTAAGCTTCTTCCGGCTCAATGAGAAAATGAGGAAGAGGTTCTGGGGGATCAGAAGGAAAGGTTTCTGGGAGCTCGTGAAAAAAATCATCATCTGTAGGAAAGAATGAAAAGGAAGCATTAAAACAAGGTTAAATAAAATCTAGTTTTCCTTTAACTTTCATTAAAAAAAATCATAAAAACATTGTGTTTGGCAGGAGAGAACTGCTTTGGGTCCTATCTGGCAAGACCAGAGGTGGGTTTCAGCAGGTTCTGACTAGTTCTGGAGAACCGGTAGTGGAAATTTTGAGTGGTTCGGAGAACCAGTAAATACCACCTCTGATTGGCCATGCCCCCATCTATTCTCTGTCTCCTGAGTCCCAGCTGATCGGGAGGAAATGGGGATTTTTGCTGTAACCTTTGGAGGGAATGGAGATTTTACAGTATCCTTTGCCTAGACTGAGATGGGAATGGAGATTTTACAGTATCCTTCTCCTGCCACGCCCACCCAGCCACGCCCACCAAGCCATGCCATGCCCACCAAGCCACACCCACAGAACTGGTAGTAAAAAAATTTGAAACCCACCAGTGGGCAGGACCCAGGAAGACATCTGGCAGGACCTTCTCATGGTGCCCACTCTGGGAACATTATCCCCTCAGTACTCTTGTAATAGAATCATAGAATCATAAAACTAGAGATGGTTGTGTCAACAAGCTTGGGAAATATGTAGCAGAACCCACATAATTGTGTTTATTTGTTTGCAGGTTCCTTTCATTTTTTACTTCATCTGCAAATCATGTTTGCATTCTTGTTGTGTGTTGTCATATAGTGTTTTTAACTGCCATTATCCACTAAGAGTCCTGAATAAGAGTTACACACCTTTATAAACTGAAATTAATAAATAAATCCTTATATAGCTGGCACATATTCTTTCACTATCTCATATAATTTGCAGATTGTATCATTTGTAGACAGATTTCCATATGATAATCACAGACCATCAACCGTAATTGCAAAATCACAACTATATTTTCAAGTAGGTGGATTTAATTTGCCAACAGTATTTTTTTTATTAAGAATTCATGACTCCTTCAGAAGAGTTTTAGTTGCTTTGGTTAACCTTGGTAAATTCATCTGGAAGTATTTTATGTATCTTTCTGGATCAGCTGCACTTACTTGGCACTACCGTAATAATGTAATTATTTCTTTAATAATGGTAAGAGTATTTTTGTGAAATTATATTAAGTTAAGGATTAGGTCATGCCAGTTTATGACTACAGCAAGAGCTCATGAATTAAGATTACTTTATATATTTTTTCTCTACTGAAGGAACTAAATAAATGTTTTATTTAAATCTACAGTCAAGGCCTTACTGATTAGCTTTAATGCATGTGAATATTTAAAACCTCAGGAATAGCAGTACTCATAGAAAGTGACAGGAATAAAAATCACACTGTATTAGTAACATATGAAAGCTTAAGATGTAGCTTTCTTATGTGGGCTGAATATTAGTGAATTACTGAAAGAATATTCTTCTGATTAAAAATATGTATCAGAAATCAGTCCAACAATACATATTGTAGAACAGTCTCTTCACCCAGAACCTTCTACAAGTGTCGGGACTGCTAACCACTGGTTATCTTTTGACTAGATTACTGCAACACACTTTACATGGATCTACCCTTGAAGAGTATTCGGAAGCTACAAATAGCATAGAATGCAGCAGCACAGACAGTTCTGGAGCTCTCTTTGGGTGGCACATGTAACCCTGCTGTTACATAAGCTACACTGGTTGCCAATTTGCTTCCAGGTCCAATTCAAGATGTTGATAATTATCTCAAAAGCCCTTTAGGATATGGGTTCAGGAGATCTGTGGATCCATTTCACCCTGATGGGACAAGTCCACCCCCACTCATTCCAACAGAAGAGGCCTACTTCGGATTCGGTCTACCAAAGGTTTTCATTGGCAGAGTGCAGGAGAAGAACCTTTTCTGCTGTGGACCCTGCCCTCTGGATTGTTCTTCTACTGGGAGACTGCCCCCACACTCCTGGCCTTCCAGTTCTGCCAGCTGGCCTCAGAGTCCAGTAGGGGCACACTCTGCTGGGCTGGCTGAAAGGGTAGAAAAGATGCATGCCCACCCACCCTATGTCGTCTACCTTCTTGGTTTTTAGCTTTCTATTTAATTCTACTATCATAATTTGAACTCCAAGATCACTGCAGATGGTGACTGCAGCCAAGAAATTAAAAAACACTTGCTCCTGGGGAGAAAACCTATGGTAAACCTAGACAGCTTACTAAAAAGCAGAGACATCACCCTGCCAACGAAAGTGCGTATAGTCAAGGCTATGGTTTTCCCAGTTGCAATGTATGGTTGTGAAAGTTGGACCATAAGGAAAGCTGAGCGTCAAAGAATTGAGGCCTTTGAACTGTGGTGCTGGAGAAGACTCCTGCGAGCCCCTTGGACTGCAAGGCGAACAAACTGGTCAGTCCTAGTGGAGATCAACCCTGACTGCTCTTTACTAGGCCAGATCCTGAAGATGAAACGGAAATATTTTGGCCACCTAATGAGAAAGAAGGACTCATTGGAGAAGAGCTTAATGTTAGGAAAGATTGAGGACAAAAGAAGAAGGGGATAATAGAGAACGAGGTGGCTGGATGGAGCCACTGAAGCAATAGGCATGGGCTTACATGGATTCCAGAAGTTGGTGGAGGATAGGAAGGCCTGGAGGAACATTGTCCATAGGGTCGCGATGGGTTGGACACGACTTCGCAACTAACAACAACAACAAATTTGAACTGCTTTGTATTATTATCTTTTTAACTTTTTATTATAATGTAAGCCACCCAGAGTTGCTGTATAGTGAGGTGGGGGGCGGGCGGCATAAACAATAAATAAAATAAATAATTCCAGAATCTGGCTTCTTTAGATTCTCTATGACCTATTTTATAAAAAAAGAGCTCTGTAAAACTCAATTAGGAAGACACTGGGCTGATGTTACCTTACAGAAGTCAACAATGATGACTGCGGGATCTTGCTTCAGAATGATTAAAGCAGTATTAAGGCATCATTTTGCAATGTGCATGGTGATAAGGGGCACTTCTTCCATTGTAATGCTCCAGGTCTGGCTGCATCTGTTTGTTGCCCCTGCTCTTCTGTTAAGATCACTGAAAGCCAAACTCAATCATTAAGAACATGCTGGTAACAGCATGAGTCATTTAATCAGGCAACTTCATGAAAACCAGAACACAACATATATTACTGAGTGCTATTGTCTAAATTTTAATAAAAGACCTGTATGCATCTGTGTGCCTTTCTATGTGTGTCTTTTACTTCCATTACCTTCAGAATGCATATAGTCTTTAATTTACAACCATTTGTTTAATGGTCTTTCAAAGTTACAATGGCATTGAAAAAAGTGACTCATGGATCATTTTTGACACTTACGACCCTTGCAGCATCCCCATGGTAACATGATCAAAATTCAGAGGCTTGGCAACTGGCATGTATTTATGACAGTTGCAGTGTCCCAGGGTCAGGGTTATCATCTTTTGCAACTTTCTGATAAGCAAAGTCAATAGGAAAGCCAGATTCACTTAACAACCATGTTACTAACTTAACAACTGCAGTGATTCGTTGAACAACTGTGGCAAGAAAGGTCATAAAAAGTGGCAAAACTCACATAACAACTGTTTTGTTTAGCAATGGAAATTTGGTCTCAATTATGGTCGTACGTCGAGAATTACCTGTAAGTAACTAACACATCAGCATTGGATGAAATCATAAGTGCTCCACTTTTGTAAATATACAAAAACTGAACATCTTCTTTCATTCAAATCATACATTATCCAGTATGGCTGTATCCATAATAGAAGGAGAATCATTGGCCTGAAGGAATCTGGATCTGTTTGTGATTAAAAAAATTTATTCAAAGGAGTAACCTTTCTTCAGCTGTCAGTAGTGATGTCTATCCTATCTTGGCATCTGATGAAATGAACTGTAGCTCATGAACATTTATTCCAGGGGTGTCAAACTCGATTTCATTGAGGGATGCATCAGGGTTGTGTTTGACCTTGCGGGGCTGGGGTGGTCATGGTCAGGGTGGGCATGGCCAGCTTGACGTCACTAGTGTTGGCACTCTGCCAGTGAAAACGGGCTCCTGAGATCCGTTTTCTGCTACAATAGTCTCCTGCAACCCTCTGCCAGGGAAAATGGAGCTTGAGAGGGCCCCACACAGCCCTCACAAGCTC
>JANHFM010008187.1:357605-370079 GCA_032468115.1 Grayia smithii
TCTTTTCATGTATTCTAACTATGTTTATACTTTTATTTGTTATCTTATATATGCTTGACAAATAAAATAAATAAAAAAATAAAATAAAATAGGAGTAGCATAAAAGTTTGGGAGGATGAAAAGTAAGTATGGTTACAGAGGGTTAGAAAAGAACAGGACTATATGTATGGCTAAGGAGCAATTCAAATGAAACCATTCTGCAAAATGTGTAAAATATGTATGTGCAAAAATAAAAATGCAAATGTACACTTAAAAAATACTGGAAAAAACTAACCAATACACAGACAAGATAACTGAACTAAAACATTTTTCCAACCAATGGTAATCCAACTCAATATAAATCAGAAAGAACAAAGAGTTAAGCAATCCTGGATCATTTCTTCCATACATCTTTATTAATTAATCTAACAGAACAGTATATACAGTTCACCTTCTCTTTAAGCTTTCAAAAAGGAAGAGAGAAATAGACTTATGTTATTTTATTTCATAGCCCCATGATGAGATTTTACATGACTTTCACTACTGCCCCAACCTGGAGGGGGGAGCACATTTTCTATTTTTAAACAAGTGATATCCTATGTGGACTTTTCAGTAGTTAAACTATTATATAGCCCATTTTTGTTTAGCAAGCTGCCATAGTTTTGCAGTAGTACACTTCTGAGATATGATACTTCCTCAAGTCCAACTAAGTTTGGCAACTGGAGTCCAACATTATTTTTAAACAGTAAGTAGTGATTTACTCTGCCACTTTTTAGATACATATATAGCGAACCAATTTATGTTCCCTATAATTTTCCTCTCTAGGTTGAATGTACTGTACATATCCAAATGTAAAATATCTGTCATCAATAATAAATTAAATCCACTGAGGAATCACAGTACCAGTTTCTTCAAGAATATATTCTGATCAAGATTTCTACTCAAATACTTCATCTCTATTGTGAAGTAACATGGACAGCGGAAAGGGGAAAAAAGTGAAAAGACAGGAAGAAAATTATACAGGTAGTCCTTGACTTACAACAGTTGCTTTAACACCGTTCAAAGTTATGATGGACCACCACAAAGCTACTTACTACCTGTTTTTGGAGCTACAACTGTGTGCACACATTTAAATACTCTCTATGGTCACATGATCCCATTTTAGGACCTTGGCAACAGACTCATCAACAGATGGCTCAACAGAGCCATTTGCAGTGATGCACATTCACATGCCTGTAATTTGTGCCATTTTGCTTGTTTCTGTCATTTACTTTCAGTTTGCAACAAACATTTGCCCATGGGGAAAATGGATTTAACCACTGCTGGTTTGCTTAATGACCATGGCATTTGCTTAATGAACCTTCTAAAAATGGTCATCACTCTGAATCCTGTCATATAATACCTTGACTTAAGACACAATGACCTACGACCATAAGTCAAGGAGTATCTATACACAAAGTCTCATCTGCTAATTTGATCTTCCAATGTTCCAAGTTGCATATTATATTTTCTCATAAAACCACAAGTATAATCACAACAGATGAAATCTCACTAACCATGTCCATTTTCTGAAATGGACTTAATTCTCAATTTCTCTATTAATACAATTCATATATCTTCCTAAATGGACTACTAAATTATGGACAATAGTGAACCTAACTGAAGACAAATTGAATCATTCTCTTTTTCACACGATCTCTCAGCTCCTCCAGTTTTTCTCGCATTGTACAAAGCAAGAAACCTCAAGCAGTAATACTTGCAAATAAGATACCAGAGGTATAAGTTAAAAATATTTCAGAAAGCAGAGTTCAAACCAGCAGTAAACCTTGCTGGAGGTTATATATGGTTAACGCCCCTATCAAAAAACAAGTAACAGGTAGTTTTATAGATTGACTATAGTTGTGGTTGGTTTTTGATGCTTACTAGTTAAGTCTGTTTCAAAGGAAACTAATTACTGATAATTCTCACATAAATAAAAACGCTAGAGTTTTTATTTTATTTTATAAAATACCGTTTAACGAAAAGAAAGGTGACAAAGAAGATAATGCTTGCTTTTAAAGGGTTGCTCAAATAAAATTCTTTATTCTTACCAAGATTTCGCTTTCAAGGACATTTGAAAATTTAATGTATTGGATTCACTCACTTGCATTATTTGTCTAAGAATGCTACAAGAATGTACACAAACTTTTGCAATGAAATCAAGATGGCTGAAGAAAGTTCTATTAATAAAATATCAGACTCGATCTCTGGGTATAGAAATAAATAGTTTATATCTAAGGTTGCAAATGTTTAACTGGCTCATAATGTGAAACTATACTTACCTCTGAGCATCAGGCTGGGAAATGGCATTGACAATAGCCTCCACAGCAATGTCGAAGAGTTCTGGATCATGTAGAGAAGTGAAAGATGCTTGGATCAAGTTCTCACATTCCATCAAAGAAATCTCTAGTTGCACCCAACTGGAGAAACACTTCAGCACTTTCTGCTTAATGAAACCAGGAGAGTCTTGCTGTTGCAACAATTGTTCTAGCAGAGGGAACACAGATGTGCACTCCTGTGACAAGACACTACGTACCTGCCCCTTACGGTACTGAGGCAGACGACTGGTTTGGAATTCCTCAGGCAACACTGTCAGAAGTTCCAGTAGTGCAAGGCAGCGTGCTCGCCCATCTACATTAGAGTCCTCTGCCTGAAACATACGTACCATGTCAGCAATAGCACATGGCCAAGCCTCTGGCATCATGTTCAACGCTAATGAAGCCAATGCCACACAAAGGCGGGTCAGCACAATTTTGGAACCACTAGCAAAACGAGTTATGTGACTGAAGAGCTGTGATTTAAGGCTCTCATACTGGTCAGCAGGGATGTCATTCCAGTAGCGTGAAATCTTAATGTGGAGGGCACTGGCCCCAAAGTATTGGATCTCAGGCACCTTGTCCATATCAAGAAGCAACCAACTGAAGTGCCAAGCTTGTGGTGATACTTGAGCTTGCATCAGCCATTTCTGGGCCAGGTTCTTGTTTTCAATGTTGGGGTCATAATATAGCTGGTGGAGTGCCTAAAAAGCAGGAAACAATAAATGATTCAGCATTTTCTACATTCTCAAACAACCTAGGATGGTAATGAATCAAACCCAAAACTTAAAATTTCTTCATAGGATAGAGGGATCAACAGGACAGTTGTCTAAAGACTTGTTTCTGTTGACCAGGCTTCAGATCAATCTTCGAATAAAAGTTCAATTTTACAACACAGGTGTCATCTTTGTATCAGTGGAGGGAACACATTGTTGTAATCAGAAAATAATATAAACACTGATGTTTATATTGTATAAGCAAGGACATCTAAAAAAGCTCAATTTCTCAGAAGATACTTGAGCAACATGAGATTACTTATCATAATCTGGAGTGAAAAATATTGGTTAGAATTTGACAAAAAAGGAAAAAGACGTTGTTTGATACTGAACCAAATAAAGGAGATTTGTTACCAAAATGGGGAAGGAAGGCAAAAGAAGAGAGGCGGGTGGCAAAGGGAGAAAGAAAACAAGCAGAAGAGATGCTGAACACCTCTCTTGCCTTCTCCAAAATGAATTATAAAGTTTAAATCTTTAGATCTCTTTCCTATCCATTCTATCTCCATTTTAAAATCAACTTGTTTTACAATGGTTAAGCACAAACTACAATGCAGTAGATCTGTTGCTATCACTATGGAAAATCTGAAAATTAAAGCTTTTTCAGCTAAATGCAACATTTCATTCAACTATATAAGAGCCGCGGTGGCACAGTGGTTAGAATGCAGTACTGCAGGCTACTTCTGCTGATCATCGACTGCCAGCAGTTTGGCAGTTCAAGTCTCACCTGCTCAGGATTAACTCAGCCTTCCATCCTTCCGAGGTCAGTAAAATGAGGACCCAGATTATTGTGGGCAATATGCTGACTCTGTAAACCGCTTAGAGAGGGCTATAAAGAACTGTGAAGAGGTATATAAGTCTAAGTGCTATTGTTATATAAAGTATTCTTTTGTTTCTCAGTTCCACATGAAAGAACAGCCATCTGCCATCCTTCAGGAGATAGATATGGGTAGTCCTTCACTCACAAACATTTGTTTAGTGACTATTTGAAGTTACAACAGTGCTGAAAAAAGTGATTTATGACCAGGTTTCACATTTATGACTGTTACTGCATCCCCCATGGATCTGTAATCAACATTTGGGCACTTGGCAACTGATATGTATTTATGACAGCTGCACCATCCTGGGGTCATGAGATCACCATCTGTACCCTTCCCAGCTGGTCTCTTGACAAGCAAAGTCAATGGGACAAGCCAGATTTGCTTAACAGCCACAGGAATCACTTAACAAGTGCAGCGATTCCCTTAATAACTGTGCCAAATAGGTTATAAAATGGTGTACAACTCAGTTAATAATTGCCTTGCTTAGCAACAGAAATTGTGTGTTCATGGTTGTAAGCTGATGACTACCATACCCTACCCTACCCTACCCTACCCTACCCACCCTGCTCCGGAGCCTGACTAAGTGGCTCAGAGGCTAAGACACTGAGCTTGTCAATCAAAAAGGTTAGCAGTTCGGAGGTTCAAATCCCTAGTACAGGTCTCCTGCGTGAGCAGGGGGTTGGACTAGATGACTCCAGAGGTGGGTTCAGCAGATTCTGACCAGTTCTGGAGAACCAGCAGCAGAAATTTTGAGTAGTTCAGAGAACAGGTAGTAAAAATTCTGACTGGCTCTGCCCCATCTATTCTCTGCCTCCTGAGTCCCAGCTGATTGGGAGGAATGGGGATTTTGCAGAAACCTTCCCCTGGAGTGGGGTGGGAATGGAGATTTTACAGTATCCTTCCCCTACCACACCCACCAAGCCACGCTCATCAAGCCACATCCACAGAACCGGTAGTAAAAAAATTTGAAACCCACCACTGGATGACTCCAAGGTCCCTTTTAACTCTGTTACTTTTAAACTACCCTATCTTATCCTATCCTATCCATCTATATACACACAGAGTATATGTACCAGTATATATAATTTATTTCCATAGCAGGACCCTATCAATAAAGAACTAGCAGTCAAAATACCAATTTTTAGCTTAGCAGTTAAAAAAATCTGTATCTTAAAAGTCTCCAAAGAATAAAACCAGATATACAAAGCAAAATTGGATCACTACTATTCAATATATGTATATAGGTAAACAGAGATGTTATAGGTTTACCCACCCCCAACAGTCCGGTGGGAGGGGCATGTGCAGGTTCCACTTATTAAAGTTCTGGTTGGACACAAAAAACATGCTTTCTCTGTTGCAGTGGCTACCTTTTGGAACCTTTTCCCTGAGATTAGGTTAGTGCTGACACTGCTGGCTCTCAGAAGGCCTTCAAGACCTGGCTGTTCTTCCAGACATGGGGGTCAGGAATTTCATGAACTATGAGTTATTGTTATTGTTGATGGGCTTGGCCATCATGCTTTATTTATTTTTATTTTTGTCTTCTACTGTGATGATTAAACTTATGTTTTTTTATTTCCGTTTTCACTCAGAGTCATTTGTGCAAGGTGGGTGGCTATATAAATTGAATGAATAAACAAACAACAAATTATTTACTGTGATTCAAAATAATTCTGCAAGATTCCAGAATGACACCTTTAAACTAGATAGAAAAGTAGATGAAATTCAAAACTGAAAAGCACAAACTGATGCAAAACAAAATGAGTATCCTAACATACATGTGCTGATGATCAAAGATTGCATTTCTGCCATGTTTTCTCATCATATAAGCAAAGTAGACAGCAATAGTATTTTTTTTTTTCAAATGTATATGGCTGCCTGTAGAGACTACATGTTGCAATGCTCAAATCTACAGTATATATTTCTAAGTTAATACGGTAGCCTTTACATTCCTTTACACTTTAACAGGGGAATCGAGGCCACAACAGAACTGGCAACAGTGGTATTTTACCACTAACAATGAATGCTATACAATTATCACATCAGCTTTATGGATATAGCCTGACAAGGAGCTGGCCTTCCATGTCTTAGTCTTTTGACTTAGGAGATGGATACAGAAAGGGGAGTCATAAGGAGGTCTGTAATATTGTGCTATTCTTGGACCAAGGGCAGAGACAGTAAGCATTGTAACATTATATCTTGTAGCAACCAGCACAGGGCAGATTCCCTAAGCAACAGAGTGAGGTTTCTTCTGCACACAAATACCACTGGGACAGCATTAACCTTATGAGCACTAAATGCATGGTAGATTAATACTTCAGCTGTTGGGTAATGTTCTGGTTACCTGAAGCTTTACTCAGGATTAAAAAAACACGGGTTAGATTTATTTCCTCAAAAATCAAGCTTATTGCACTGGATATACACCATGTAATGTTTAAGAGTTTGGATAACAGCTGATAGTTTCAGGTTTGAGTATTTAAGAAACATCAGTAGCAGCAGTTGTTATAAGCTTTATAAATTTTAGCAAACTGCTTCTTCCTTCCAAAGTTGCTTTAAGTTTTAATAAAGCAAGAATATGTGAAGTTGTTTCCTTGAAAGTACGGAGGAAATAATCAGAGTCCAAGGAAATAGTAAGAGAAGGACACTGAAGTAGAGATTTATAATTGAAAACAGAACAAGTTCAGAAAGCCACATGAGGCCATTTTCCTCCCTTCATATTTTTCCCTGAAATAGTGTGAAAGTGATAGATACATATTTAAGGCACAGTATGGGCTGGAACTAGTATCTTACACTGAAATAAATCTGATCTTAGGAGGCCAACAATAGACAATTATCCCCAACAGACCATGCATAGCTTTGTTGCTATTGTTTTTGCAGTGATTTCCACTTACTCCTTGAAAAGCATTCTGGGTCACTTTCCTACCTTGCCTCACTGACCCAGCATTATGATTTTCTCGGCAGCCAATTGCCACCAAGCAACGGGAACCATAGCAACAGAAGCATCATCTTCTCATTCAGGCAAAGTCCTAGACCTCTTCACTATGGCACGCAGGGAGCAGACAATTGGAAAGGAGGAAAAAAGATTGCTGAGCAATGCCCTGGCTCTGCAGCATTTTTAACTGTTACCATAAATAAATCCTGTTATAATCGAAATCTTCTTTGGGGCTAATTTAGATACCTTTCTCCATGCATTTTAGCCTATTAACCACAAATGTGTATATGTCAGATGCAGATGCAGTATTCAACAATCAGTGCTATCTTCAAATACATCCCAAACCTTAACAACAGTAGGATAAGAAAAGTATTAAATAAGTAACTGATTTCAAAACAAATAACATAAATAAATGTATAACTCTTTCAACTGAATGAAATAAATAGTAGGTTTCCCCCACCCAAACTGGCATTGACATCAATGCTTTTTTTCTTCTTTGGGTAAACTGTGAGGTACTCCTGTTTGCTGATAACCCTGATATAATTAAAGTGATTAAAAGAAAAAAAAAGTCTTCAAAAATATTGGGCTATCTAAATGTCTCTTTCCAATTCGATGATTCTATGAGCTTTTCCTCATATTGAGGAACTTGGCATTAATATGGTTAAATACAAATCAGTATCAGCAAGTATGACATTATGTCTGTTAGGTTAAAAAATGCAAACTTCACAATGTAATGGACAGGAGGATTAATCTTGAGGAAAAGGAGGAAGAGCAGCAACAAAGACAATGGTCAAATAAAATAAATCTAAGTCTGGGTCAGAAATGTAATTTGAGAAAATGTCTCAGACATGTCCTTCTTTAGTTCTCATGAAGATAGAGCAAAGAGAAGGGAAGCATTTTCAGACACGCATGATTTTTTTATTATAATCTTATAGTAAAAGTAATATTAGCTTGTGTGTCTTCGGTCTCTAAGTTTGATCTATTTTGGAAGGCTGACATACATTTATGATAATAAAATTTGAGCTATGGTGACTGACCAGAAAAGGGATCAATATTGTGATAATTAGATAAAAATATAGAACGAATGAGCAACTGCTGCCCAAAGGTTCATTTTATGTTAGACACAATAAAAAATTAATCTGCAATATTATTATATTAGTTTTCTATGACATTGCCATAGTTTAAAAAAGAATACAGTAATAGCTGGAAAAAAGTGAAGAGCAGGCATAATTTTCTAGAGGTTAGATCAATTTCATTATAATAAAAAGTTACAACTCAGGGGGCTTTTTAGATTTTAAAAAATAAGAGAAGTTCGTCTATTTAGAATTATGTATAGCATGCATGATTTTAATAGGGCCTGTCAAATTTTTCAACTTTCAATTACCGAACATTAGGGGTGCTCAAAAGTTGTGACATGCCTTGGGGATTGTAAAGACATTTTGATTGCTTTAATATAATTTTGATAAGTAACTACATAAATATCATAACTTTTTCATATTTTGTTTGTTTCATTTGCAGGAGTCAATGGTAGAAAGTGAGTTCTTCCAATGATGCTGAATGAAAGGACAGATAAAAAGAAATACTTCAATGAAAGGATGTTATTGAAAATGCCCTGCTGTCCCTAAGCCACATTATCCTCTGTTAATATTGTTACAAGGAATCTCAAATAAACATTTTTCTAACCCATTATATATAAACTGTATCTTTAAACAAAACCTTAAAACACTATACTCCAGTCCTGGTCAGAAAAAAGTTATTAGAAATTAGCAACCTATCTATTTTAATTTTGGTCAAATAAACCAACTTTACATCCCTTCCTCTTGCTCTCAACTATCTTAATCTTTAGCCCCTTCATAGTGTTCTATCATTAGATTTCTTGTCATTTTTTCTTTCTTTTCACAAAATCACTGACAAAATTAACAAATCCCTTTTGTAAATCCAGTACAGAAAGGCTATCTAAGACACCCTTCTTGTCTACTATTTTATGTCCTTTTTAGTTATCAAAACATCAGCCAATGAGAGACTCACAAGTAGATCAAACAGGAAACATGGCAAATGAACTAATTATATTTATTGTAAGACTACATCAACAGAACCTTGCATGTCTGAAATTACAAGTCTCCTGCTATATCTTTTTACCTCTTGATAAATTAAGTTGGTTCTTTCAAAGTTTATTTCTCTGCCCAATCAGTTGTGGGTTCTTCCCCCTTTTATCTGATCATTTCCATCTTCCAAGATTCTCATATTTCATTACAGCCAATTTCATTTCTATATTCAATATTTCATGTTGTTCCATATCTTTCTTTTAGCCTGTTAATTTTCACATCTGAATCCATTTCAGGCTTGTCCAGTAAAACATGTTGCATAATATTATTTAGTCTATCAATAATGGCAGAGATCGTTAAAACTAACTTCTGAATACATTATTCACAAATATATCTCAGTGCATCCATTGTTAAAAGATTTTTCTCTTTTCTGAATTAGCAAATCGAGTTTAAATGTTCTTCCCCTTTAACAATAATCTTTATTTCTTTCTGATGTCCCTTCTAATGTCCACCTTCAAATCCCATTTTATCATGTTCTTAAATGTATCATCATTTTCTTCTGAATGCAAAAACATAGATTCCCACAAGAAGAATTCTTTTGTTCCATTTCATACTATTATTAAATCCATCAGAATGAATAGCGTGGTAGCCTAGAGGTGAAGACGCTTGCCTCCCACTCAGAAGGTTGAGTTCAAATCCTAGGCAGTGACAGATGTTTCTCCCTCAGGGCACAAACTCTACATAGGCATAGGAAGGGCATCCAACCAGTAAGCACCTTTCAGTTGCCCCAACTCTACCCCAAGTAAAGGGTTTACAGGGTGGTAAAAAGAAAAAAAATCCACTTGGACCTTTAAAATTCCTTTATAACATTCTAAAACCACCCTTTTGTTATTAATTAAAAAAGAATAAAATCCTTAACTTATACTTAAAAACTTATTTAATAAAGAATTGAAGGAAACTCATCCAGTGAACACTTGCTATTCCAGAGGAACTCAATATTTAATAAGCAAAAAAAAGTTTATTTCAAAGTGATTAAGAAATGAGGATTAGTCCAACTGTATCTTCTTAAAGACTACATTATGCCTATGAGCTTTAAAGGAATCCTCAATTCCCAATTGCTGAACTCACAAACAGATCACGAAAACATCAGTTCCTCCCATCTATTTATGAGAAGCTACTGTCTGGAGTATGTGTGAGTAATCTCATGAGCTCACTTTTCACTAGAGAGATTTTGGCAGTCCTGGCATCTGCCCATCAATTTCAGCCCTAGCTTATCCCAACTTCTTCAGGGATGTCTTCAGTGCACCATGTCTCCACCAGAAGTCCTAACCTTTGTATTATTACCCATATTATTTCTATATTATTTTGTACTATTATATTATCATTACCATTACCATGTTTATTATATTTTATGCTTATTTATATTTACAGATTTTAGTATATGTGTTTCTATATATGCTATACATTCTGGCTGTAAGCCTGCCTATAATAAAGTTTTGATTTGAAAATGCCCTACATAGGGAATTTCCCTGGTCTTGATTGGTAATTTTTCATTCCAGATCTTTTATCCAACATAGATCAAACATTCTTTGGAAGCATTGATTTTATAACAGTATTATCCTCAAAGCCACTAAAGCACCACTATAGCTGACTTCTTTCATCTTATTTTTAAAATTCTAATTTAAAAAAAAAATCACAAAGTACAGTTATTTTCAAGTAACTTTTTTAATGTTAGAATGTCAATACATTTTTAAATGAATAGACTAGACTAGAGCAACTATCTGAGACTGCACTAGAATTTCAGAGACAGCTCTTACCATGAGGCCAATCTGTTTAATACAATCTTCATTGTGATTTAAGGGATAAAAGCCCCATTATCTAAAAACACTGGCATCTGGTAATACAAGAACCAAGGAAAAAAAGAGAACAAAAAAACCTCTATTAAACATAGTACCAAGAAAACAATTCACGTGCCACTAACAATGTGTTTCAGATATTTATGAATACAATGCACACCGAGCAGGACAAAGCAATAAATAAGCAGTAGCTTCTTTTGCTGAAATTGTTCAGCATCCTATCTCTAAAAGAGCTTAGTATTGTATGGATTTCATTTTAAAAGAATTTTAGTATGTATTTATGCTAGAACTGTTGGCAGAAAAATCTGCTTATATTTTGGTCCCAGGAGCTACTTCCAAAAATAGCTTCACATTAGGCTATAACTCAGTCATAGATCACAAGAAAATGGACACTGGACTTTAAAAAAAAAAGAATTAGGTATTGGCATTCTTTAGTACAGGTGTGCAAGGCAGGAACCAGTAGTTCCTAGGTCAGAAATGGCCATTATATGAACATACAACAATCCCGTGACTTTAAAACCACCAAACACTGCACCAAACATCTGTTTATTTGGAAGGATGAAAAGAAACCTCAATTTAAACCTCTGAGGATATTTTTTTAAAAACGTTTGCAGTAACAGTAAGCAATTAACTACTGTGCATAGCTTCATCTTTATCTGCAGGAAATATTTTGATCAAGGCAAACCCTGTTCAGGAGTTTTAAGCCAATTCAAGCTAAAGAGATGAGTTGAGCCAAGAAGTGTCAGAAGAGCTATGATTTGCTGCCAAGCCCTTGTTGAAAAGCCAAACGTTTACGAACTCAGATTTTTATTTGAAATGAAATACTGTGATGTCCTGAACATTCTAAGAAACCTTAACCTTTCCTAAATTCCACTGAAGCAAGGCGTAAAATATGCCCCAATTGCTTACAGTATATGGAAAAGTCCTTCCAGAGTATTTTGGCAACAATAAATTAATAGCAACATTGTTAAAGAGTGAAAAGAGAAGGTTCACTTATATTTTATTTCCCAGTATATTGTTCTGAAGGCAGCTGTCTCGGCTGTCATATCATCTAGTCCTGAAACTCAGTACCTTAAATTAGAAGCGATGGAAACCAACCTTTTTTTTCTAGGGTAAACAGGATAAATGTCAATTCTTAGATTATCTAGCCTCAACTGGGAAATCCATACGTTGCTACATATATATGCCCATGAAAGAAGCAGGAATGATTGAAAAGCTTCAAAAACAAAGTTTTAGAAAGAAGAACCAGAAAAGGAAGAACAAAAGAATCATCTTGAAGCAGAGATGTATGTTGTTTGGGCCAGTATCACAGCCTATATACCACCAGAACATTTTCAGCTAAAATATTAAGAGAACAAAAATGTGACTTTTCTACCTGCTGCTGAATTTAGTTGGAATTTCCCAGACTTTCAGTTCAATCTAGTTCTACAATGTCAGTTATATGGAAAGGAAAGTGAATATAAAGCAGGGGTGAAATCCCAAATTTTCCCTACCGGTTCTGTGGGCGTAGCTTGGTGGCCGTGACAGGGGAAGGATATTGCAAAATCTCCATTCCCACCCCACTCCAGGGGAAGCATACTGTAAAATCTTCATTACCTCTCCTCCTGGGGGAAGGATATTGCAAAATCTCCATTCCCATTCCACTCTGGGGCCAGCCAGAGGTGGTATTTGCTGGTTCTCCGAACTACTCAAAATTTCCGCTACCGGTTCTCCAGAA
>JANHFM010008187.1:380667-393719 GCA_032468115.1 Grayia smithii
TCCAAAAATATTTTGTGAAATAATCATAGAACCTCCCTGTATTGGAGAACAGTAACCTATGAAGTATCTGTCAGGTTTATACTCATGGCAGAATACCTATTAGCATTTATATATTTAAAAGTGCTTCATCTAGACTTGGAATATAATATGCTCATAGAAAAGTCTTACATTAAAATTTTCTACATGAGGAACTATTGTGGTGTGGCTGATCTCAGCAGTTTACTTTCCTTAAAAACAGTTCTATCTACCTTTCATCTGGAAGAATTTTGGATTATAAACTAAGGGTACAAAGAACAGCTTTCTTGGAGCAACATCACCAGTGGTTCCTTTTATCGCCCTCAGAATGCCCAAAGTAGGTGACCTTTTTCATTTTGGGGATTTTTTAAGGGCAATATGGGAGCCCTAAGACCTGCAAAAATTTAAATAATCCATTTCATTAATTAAAGCTCCTGAGACTCCATCAAAATAGGCCTTGGATCACCTACTTTTGAAAACCCAAGTCTGGTCTAGACCTTGAACTCATAGGAATGTCTTTAAGCAATTCAATTGTTTTAAGCTCTTCAGAGCAGAGATCTATTTTTTTAATCCCACAATGGGCATACAGAAATGGGATAAGAATAATTACATATAAAAATATGCCAATCAAAGAAATTAATCATTCAACACACTTTTGTGTATAACTGTATTGTAATCTAATCTTTTAGTTTTTACTGTCAGCTATTTTTACCCACTCAATACTCATGGATATTTCTTTATGTTTGCACTGTTTCTATCAGACCCTTTCCAGCTGCCTACTAAAAATGAATCATGCTATTGGCACTGCCATGTTGAAGCACCAGGAACCTAGGTGGAATCCTCCTACCCTCACACCATCTTCTGACCTGCAATTAGAAAGAGCAACTCTCTGTGAACTCTCCCTCTCTCCATTCAGTTCTCCAAAGGGTCTTGAGTAGTAGCTGGAACTAACAAAAAATCCTAAACCTTTGTGTCACATCCTGGTTTAATTTTAGATACCTTGGGCAAGCAGAGATGTGCTGCTAGCTGGACAAGATTTCTTTTCCTACAGTGCAGGGCTGGGAAGCCTCCTGAACAATCATTCCCAAGATCCCTCACCATTGGTATTCTGATTGGGACTTTTGGGAGTATCACATCAGATATCTGGGATCCTATCTTGAGTTTGTATTGTATTGTTTGTATTGTAGAAGGTTTGTATTTTTCTCCCACAAGGTGGCAACAAAGAACCAGTTTTTCCCCCTACCACATTCTTTGGCCACACAGGAAAAGTTCCTTCTCACTATTTTCCAAGGACTGACAGAGTTCCTGGACCTGACTTTTCAAAAAAGAATACAAATTCCTTCAGAGAGCATCAAGAACCCAACAGTTCAACCCTGAACTACATATATTCTCTTTTATTGCAGAGACACATTAACAGCTTGGAATGTCTCTATATTTTTATGAGGAGATCTACAGATAGAGCTGTAACATGACCACTGAAATAAAAACAAGGATAGAGAAAGCTCGAACAGCATTCTTCAAAATGAAAACGGTCTTCTGCAGTCACCACGCAAGCCTAAGATTGAAAACCAGGCTTGACAGATGTTACATCTTTTCTATCCTGCTCTATGGAATGGAGAGTTAGTCTCTGACAGAAAGTCCCTTGAAGAGACTAGAAGCATTTGAAATGTGAATTTACAGGTGGCTGTTATGTATAAGTTGAAATGACGTGGTGAAAAGCCACCTGGGAAAGGGAAATAATCAAAACCATAAAAAAGCAAGAGTTAAAATATTTTAGACATGTGATGTGACACCCAGAAAAATATGGCATACTTCACTTCATCCTCCAAGGAAAGATTGAAGGCAAATAAGGTCCAGGCAGAAGAAGAATAACATGGCTTCAAAATCAAAGGGACTGGTTTGGACAAAACTCAATGGCACTTTTGAGGCTGTTGAAAAAAATAGGATTGCCAACATGATCGCCAACGTCCGATGACAGATATGGCACAAGAAAAAGAAGACAGATAAAGCCACTTTCTGAAAAACAAGCACTCCTAACCTTTCTAAGTTGTTTGGTCTTTCTTGGAATCTGCCAGGGACTATGCAAGGAAAGTAACATATTTTCAGAAATACCCAGTAAATCTGGTCCATTTAATATTTCCTCTTTCACCTTTCATGTAAGGCCACAATCAGGTTTCTTTTATTTGCCATTCAGAAATGATAAAATAAAGTTTTGTTGTTTTCAATCCCAGCCATACAAAAATTAATACATTGCTGACATCTGCTTCCACACCTTGTAAATTGATACAGAAGTCATCAGCTTCCAGCAATAAGTTCAGATATTTTGGATAATGACACTTTTCCTTTTCCAAGATCTTTGAGTGGGAAAGCTATGCCTTCTTCCAGTGTTATGGCAAAGCTGCTGGGCCTTAATTTCACTTATCTGCATTATGGCAAGATCTTAAACTGAATTGACAAAAAAAGTTGGAACCAGGGGAGATATGAGAGAAAAGCAACATGCAGAAATAGCTGGGCCTATTCATTGAAGAGTTTGCTGCAACTGGAAAGACCTAAATAACCCCTTAGGTTCATTCCTAAAAGTTGACACTTAGCATGCTAACACATGCAGAGTCGATGTCAGATCGTTCCTGTTCTCTCGCTGTAATTTGTGTCATTAACTGGTTATTTCACTGTATTCATAAATGAGAAATGTTTAGAGTGGATTTTGTAAAAATCAAACAGCGCAAGCACCCAAAACCTCTTTTTCCACAGGCAATTCAGCAAACAGGTCAAACAATGAAAGAAGAACATACTTGTCAACTGCCGACAGTCTGAATGGCTATTTCTGAGTGACTTCAAAGCAGTTTACCAATAAGATGCTTCACGTTCCACTTGGATTTTGATGTACTAGAGCAAAAGAAAAATATTATCCTATTGGATGCCTAGAAATACTAGAACAAGTGTTCACATTAAGGCGGCCTGTTGTCAAATTGTTGAAGGAGGCTCATTTGATGTTTACTTTCCAAAACAAAGGGATGTTGGCAACAAAGAATTTTTTAATCTGGTAGATTACCAATGTATTCACCATCCAGCACAACCTGCTCACCTTTAGAAAGTATCAGTAACATATAATATACCGTATGCGATATCTCTAGTGGCTAGAAACACAAGACAATGTCATAAAATTAGAGACACCAATCTAGAGACAAGTGTAGACAATGGAGCAGCCCAACCTTTTATAAATCCCCCCACAGTAGCAGCAAATGTGAGCATGTTAGACAGGCAGGAACTGCATAAAAAATTGCAACCTTATGTTGCAATTCCCACATTCCCCTCAACTGCAAATAATCAGCAGAGAGGTGCCTCTAAAAATCAGTATTAGAGAGGAAAGGAAAAATGGGCCAGTGATGGTGGGAATTGGGCAAAGGAGCAGAATATACAGTGCAACCATTGGCACATTTACTCAGAAGTAAATGTTTAAGAAGTAGTAAGCATTGATGAATTGCACTCTTAGGTTCTTGAAGAACACCAGCATCAATAAAATGTGTGGAACTTCCAGACACTCTCTTGGATCTTAGTAGAGCAAAAAGGACAAATTAGATGTCATCCAGCTTGATTGATGTGGGCTGAAAGCCTCAACAGAAGTCCCAGATATAGATAGGACTGTTGAGCATATTCCTGGGCATCAGGAAAGGAAAAGGCCACCCCTGAGTTGGGATCAAAGGAGAAGATCACGAACCTTTTTCACACAGACTTGCCCCTTTTTCCAGCCACCCACCAGACCTCCCCACTCCCCACCGTTGATTCCCTGCTTCCCTGCCTGGACAACTAGGACTTTTGGAAGCCACGAGGCAGACCGGATCGGAGCAAGAAGTCTGGGATGGAGGCAACCGGGAGAGTGAGCAGTGGTTCTGAGCCACTCTCTGGAGAATAAATGCTCTTTTAAGCCCAGATCTGTGGGAGGCAACAACGTTGCTCCTCCCTACACCCTAAGATCTTCCAAAGTAGATCTGCTTACACAAATACATTCGCCCGTCACCCTCATTTGCCCCGATCTCTCCTCCCCCAACACCCCCACCCCTCCCTTCCCTTCCGCCGGTTTGGAAGGCGCTCACACAGACTTCCCGAGCCCGCCCCACTCACCGTGCGCTCCGTCTCGACAGATCGGGCGCCTTCTGCTGCGCGCGGCTCTCCGGGGACCATGCTCCGAGAATCCGGGCCGTGAAGCGCCTCCTTCTGGGTACCAGCCCTTCCAGGGCATCGAATTCGCTCCCTGTACCGGAGAGATAAGAGTCGCCGTGGGCCAGGTTAGCGCGGGAGAGATGTCCTCGCCAGAACAGCTACGGAGAGGGACGCTGAACTCTTTCAGGCGGACAGAGATTTCGCTTCTCCCCGATTTGGGACGGAGCCCAGAATAGGGGCAGGCGCGCAGGCAAGCACTCACACCCAAGATGTTTTTCCCCGCTAGGGACTCCCCGCCGGCCCGCTCTTTCCCTTACCTCCCGGCGACGGCAGCTCCACGGCAGCTCCTGCGTTCAGCCGGCCCCGGGGGCCATGGCCCGGTTTTCCCGGGATCCTTCCACCAAGTATCCGACCTTCACGTCGCCAGCATGGCCAGTAGGTGCCCGGCGCGCTCAGCGCCCTCCTGTGGGGGAAAGTTCGGGTTAAAGAAGCTGAGGTCCCGGACAGAAGCGGCAGGACGGCCCCGATCCACGGACTCCTATCCACGCCGGCCCGCGCTCAACCCGCGCCGCAAGGAAATCCGCCAAGGGGGGCGCGCAGCCTGAAGGGACTCGGACTCGTGACCGGCAGAACTGCAGTCCAGGCCGCCTCTGGGAGGGAGAAAAGGACCGGCTCCATCTCAGCGCCTAGCTGTGAGTCTGGTGTCAAATTCCAGGCTCAGCTGTCACCTGATCCCCAGAGCGGGGCGGAGCGGGTTAGTTCCGACGGAGAGAAAGAGAGAGAGAGAGAGAGATCCACGGAAAGGATGGGGAAGAAGCCCCCCCCCCCGCCACCCCCTTCTCCTGGGACCAAGGGAATTTAGAAGCAGACGTCGCCAATTGACGCCACCTGTGCGCCGAGTGCTCGGGCATCTTGTATAGTCGAGCACTTTTACACTGGAAACGAGCGGAGTCCCCTGGAAGCTCCTGGGAAATAAGAATGCCGACGGGGCCATTTGGCTGGATTAAAACCCAGCATAGATTCGGTTCAAATACATCCAGGAATGGCTCCGCGTTAAATGACAGGGGATAGCAACGGCAGAGGTTGGAAGGGAGGACCTTTGTTTTCTTAGGGTCCTTCTGATCCTAAGACTCACCTCACTGAGCCCTGCTGCACCAGACCAAGAACACATGTGCAACTAAGCAGAAGTTAGGCACTTGCTGGGTGATCACAGCAGCAGAAATTATCTTTGTCTATTCATTGCCTTGGGCCACCCTAAAGGCACCAGTCTTGACAGTCTTTTTGTCCAAAGAGGAGAGAGCGATTAGGAAGATCTTCACAAGAAGAAAGAGGAAAAAAAAAACAGATAAATGAATAGAAACAGTGGTCGCTTCTATTCCAATCACTACTTTTAGGAGAGATATAAAGTAATACAGCGATGATGAACATGAGTCAAATATGCAAAAGCAAATATGCAAAAGCATCAGCCTGGCAATCAAATATAGGTTAGTTCATTGTGTTCCCCATAACTTCCTATGGTTGTGAAATTTGCACCTTAAAAAAAACAAGACATGATGAAAATCCGTTTGTTTGAGTTATGGTGATGGAGAAGGCTCTTGCATATTCCTTGGATAGCAAAGGTGACTTTATGATGGAGCACATAACACCAGACAGGTCACGCAAAGACAAAAACCACAAAGCTTTGGCTCACTTATTTGGCCATGTCATGCGAGGAAATTCACTGGGGAAAGCAATTACACTTGGAAGAATTAGTGGTAAACGGAAACTAGGCCATCAAAGAACACAGCTGGACACCATTAAAGTTGACACCAGCCACAGCATAGAAAAACTCAAAGATTGGAAGAAGTGGAGAGACCTGGCCCACAGAATCACCAAGAGTCCTATTCAACTGAACAGATAACATCATCATCAAAGTATCACAGGTTCACCCACAAACTCTCAGCAGCAGTTGTCAGACACTGGCTTGGTAGTCTTGAATAAAACTCACTGATCTGGGCTTGGTTGAAGACTCTTGGACATACAATATGATCTAGCACAGTGTTTTTCAAACTTGGCAACTTTCAGATGTCTGGGTTTCAACTCCTAGAATTCTCCAGTTGGCATGCCACCTGGAGAATTCTGGGATTTGAAGCCCACAAATCTTAAAGTTGCCACGTTTGAGAAACATTGATAGCACAAATAAATAGGACATTTTATTGTATTCGTTAAATTACTTAAACCAAATTTATTGGCTTTTGTCAGCCTGAAAATGCAGTCCATCCTGCCATCCTTCCCACAGTTCTGCCTTGCACTTTTTGGTTTTGAAACTGAGGTTTTGTTTATTGTTGATATAATTGACATTTCTTGACAGAAACTCTGGCTGCCAGTGTTGACTCCCAGACTGTTGCTCAGAGTTCACAGCAATTGTTGCTCCTCTGAAAGTTCTGGTAACTTAACAGCTGGTGAAATGGACTAATTCCTCTTGGTCCATATGATTATGGATGTGTTCGTCACTAACAAGCTGTCATGTGTTATGTTAGTGATGCTACTCTTTCAACCTCTACACTTCCTTGGCAGAACCTCTGCAGTTCTTATTTTCAGGTTCTCAGATGTAGGAGACATAGACATCTGATACAAACTGAATAAAAATTAGGAAATTATGCATTACTATGCCACAGTGCAATCCTGACCGTTTGGACATGATGTATTTCAACATCTTGATATACATTTGGTCATTTATTCCTCCTCATCCCCCTTGTAAATGCCTATTGTTTAGGAAATTCTGTGTTTAGGGAATTCTTACAAATAACTGAGACTAGGTCAGTGTTTCTCAACCTTGACCATTGGAAGATGTATGGACTTCAACTCCCAGAATTCCCCAGCCAGCTTTGCTGGACTAGGTGGAGATCATTGTGGTCCATTTGCATCTATTTCTATCCATTCAAAGTTCCCTCATTTAGCTGACTTTTTTCTAGAGTAAGATGAATATAAAGTAATTATTTCACTTTGATTTTAAAATGACTTAGAAAACTTGTCTTTTACCAGTGATTTTATCAGTGTTCTTTCCAGGATAGAAAGATATATTTGGGATGTATCGTGTCCGTATCATGGACAATCATACACTTCACATCTCTCTGCTACCACTCCAAGTCTGTGCTGCTGGAATCTGACAGCACAATCTCAGAATGTGTTTCAGTCTTGGGGGAATTTACAGGTAGGAATGGTAGCAAATGGTATCCCGGAGGCTACCTACTCCATTCCCATTTTGAACCACATCCACAAATACCCTCCCTCTCCCCAAAGTCCATACATTTCAGCTGTACACCTGCTGGGAATTCACTACATCACTAATGGTCTACAGAAGGTCAGAAACTGACCATATTGGAAGTATACATCATGCTCTACTTTAATATTTAAAATTGAGTGGCAGTAACTTTTCATTAATTTGGTCAGATCCTCCTTTGTCCATTTCTGAAAAGAGTAGGAACAGATTGTGAGACTTAATGCCTACAATGCCTACAATTCTACCCTTCTTGGCTATCATTCCTGGCTCAGAACTGCAGTGGCAAAGGTGGCCCTTTGCTAGACGTCATCAGTGGAATTCCCCAGATGACTCACAACTTTCCTCTCTGCACCAGGTACATCATAGATCAAGTCCCACACGGTGGCTGAGATACTCTATCAATCAGCTTCTTCAAAACATCTGTTTTATTTTTCTACTGTAGTTAAACAGCTGAACTGGCACAGCAGACATTTTCTTGGACTTTAAATAGCTTTTTCCTGGGAGGCCTTGGAAAGGGATTGTGCCCCTTTATTTTTCCAGGTTCCCTGATTTCAGACAGCTTTGGAGCATGAATTGATGTCTCATATCTCCTGTCTCCCCTTCCGTATTTGCTGTAAGCCCCTCCCTCTCCATTTCATTTCTCACATTTGCTCTCAGTTGCTCTCTCTTACCTTTACTTACTTTTTCCAAATTGGGTGCTGTCTTGTCACAGGATCAAAACCAGTGTAGCTTGATCAATTGCCAATCCAATTTTTTTTTGGGGGGGGGGCTTATTTAATAACTTTGCTCTGGAGATCTGCTGGACGCTCATTAGTGCTTTCCGCTGGCTGGCAAATGAGTCTATGCTATGCTCCTGCATCTAGCCCTCCCCCTTCAGCCTAGCCAGCTCTATATATAGGTAAAGCATTATTTACTCTTAGCCACAGAGGAACTTATCCCTGAGCACATTTGCTTAAATCTATTAGGATTATCCTATATGACAGCTCTGTTTTATTAAAGTGTAGCCACTCTTCTTCAGCTCACACTTGTATGAAATGAATTTAGTATTATCGTTTCAGGTGGGATAACTTGCTTAGAGAACCAGCATCTGATTGAGTGCTATCAAAAATACCATACTAAATGGGTTTCTGGTCTCATCCAACCATAAGAAATGAACTCTTTGATAGATTGAGATATCAGGATAAAACATTTTTTTCCTATGATCATAGCAAAGTTAAGCACAGGAATTGTGGTATTTTTACTGATAGTCTTCTAGTTACAATTCCATCTTGATTGTAAAAATAATTGCTGCACAATGTATGTATATATACACCCAAACATTTCCCACTGAACATTTGGTACTCCCTCCTGCCTCCCCTCAACTGTTTCAAGAGGGCTATTTTAAGCAATTATAACTTGTGCCTAAATTTCCTTATTTGCATTTTTTCTTCTCCATCCTTTCTTCCTTTTGGGCAATGTTTGCACTGTCTTGCATTTTAATAAATACATGGCTTTTTGAATGGTTTTAGAATTTTACAGATTAATCCTCCTCTAAATGATATAATGTGTAGAATAAGGTAGATTGCCCAGGATGGAGCCCAGTTGAGTGTACATGTGAATTAAAACATCCTATTTTTCTAGATTTTAAAGTGAACTTTTACAGTATATCATTACCATTTTATATACTATTGTATTCTTAACAGATTTGGGTGCTCTTTTATCTCAAGACTTTTTATCTCTATAGAGTTGCCACTGTATAATCTATTTTGAATTAATTTGCTGTAAGTTATAAATATTATGGAGAGGAAATAAATAAACTGTGCTCCCTGTCACACATGTTGTGTGTGTCCTTTTCTTAATTTTTCAAAATTCAGAGAAATCCTATTAACTATGGGAGACACTTAAAGGATTTATTTGTCTTTCTGCCACCATCCAACTCTTTTCTGATTTATACATTAGCTTGTTCTTTTCTTTGTTTTCTTTATATCTTGGAGGTGACATAATGGCACAGACACTCTTAACATTTAAACCAAGAAGCAAGTTAACTTTTAATAAATAACTTAAAATGTGTTTAAAAACAAGTTAATTAATATCAACATGTCTTTAGTTGTAAATTGTTGTCTTCCCTAGTACTAATAGCAGGTAGTCCTTGTATTACAACACTTGAGACTGGAATTTCCATACATAAGCCCTAGTTACTTCTCGGTTAGACTACTGTAATGCCCTCTACATGGGGCCGCCCTTGAGGTGCATCCGGAGACTTCAACTGGTCCAGGATGCGGCCGCGCGGGTGGTTATGGGAGCTTACCGTTACTCCCGTGTTACACCTCTTCTGCGCGAGCTGCACTGGTTACCAGTGGTCCTCTGGATTCGCTTCAAGGTACTGGTACTTACCTACAAAACCCTTTATGGTATCAGCCCAGGGTACTTGCAAGACCACCTTCTGCCTTCATCCCACCGCCCTATGCGCTCACACAGGGCTTCCCTCCTCAGGGTGCCATCGGCCAGACAATGTTGGTTGGTGGCATCCGGGGCAAGGGCATTCTCTGTGGGTGCACTGACTCTCTGGAATGGGTTACCCACCGATCTCCGGACTGCCCCTGATCTCCGCTCCTTCCGCCGGGACCTGAAAATGTGGCTGTTCCGACAGCTTGGCTGATGTGATCGGGTTTCTTTTATTTCTTTTCTTTATTTTTCTTTACTTTTATTCTCTTCTAAATTGTTTTAATTTTAATTTTAATTCTGTTTGACTGTCTGTTGTCTTTTAATATTTGTGAGCCACCCCGAGTCTTTCAGGAGAAGAGCGGCATATAAATTGAAATAAATAAATAAATAAATAAATAAATAAATAAATAAATAAGCAAGCAATGCAATCATAAAATGGAATACTTATATCAAATGATCTAAGTGCCAAAGCCCACTGTAACAACATCGCTAAAAAGGCATTAAGGGTTGTAAACCTAATCTTGTGTAGCTTCTTCTCCAGTAATATTATACTACTAACCAGAGCATATAAAACATTTGCTAGACCAATTATCAAATATAGCTCATCTATCTGGAACCCGCACTGCATATCGGACATTAATATAATTGAGCATATCCAGAAATACTTCACAAGAAGAGTCCTTCACTCCTCTACTCACAACAAAATATCTTGTGCCATCAGACTTGAAATTCTGGGCTTAGAAAATTTAGAACTACACCGTCTTCAGTATGACCTAACCATAGCTCATAAAATCATCTGCTACAATGTCCTACCTGTCAGTGATTACTTCAGCTTCAACCACAACAATACAAGAGCACATAATAGATACAAACTTAAAGTGAACCACTCCAACTCGATTGCAGAAAATATGACTTTAGTAACAGAGTTGTTAATGCTTGGAATGCACTACCAGACTCTGTGGTTTCATCCCCAAACCTCCAAAACTTTAACCTTAGACTGTCTACTGTTGACCTCACCACATTCTTAAGAGGTCTGTAAGAAGTGTGCATAAGAGCACTAGTGTGCCTACAGTCCCTGTCCCAAGTTTTTTGTTTGAGGTCCAGAGTGGGCACTTTTATTCAGAGTTTCTTCTCAGGAGAGCGGATTAAAGGATCAAAGCAATGCTATACTCTTTTCATAGGAAGTTTAAAAAACAGTCGCTGTCAGTGCAGTAAAGTTCCTATAGAACTCAGTGCCTTATTTTCCTTAACTTTCTTTTAATAAGATTCAAAACATAAAATAAAAACCTGCAAAAATACAGTGAATTACTAAAGACACTTAATAAATTACTTTTAGAAAACTAAGCAGAACCAAGAAATAGAAAAGAAAACACCACCCCTCCAACATTTAACTCCCAATTTTAAAAAAGTATTAATACAGTAGGTCATTTTTATCGACAATTCTTTCTTCCACTGAGTTTTGAAGCACTCTTTGTATGAATCTGATCATTCAGTCTGTTTTGAGCACGGAACTTGTCAAGAAAAGGAAGGGAGGGAAAGCTTTTGAAAAGTAAGACTAGTTTAATTAGATGAACATAAAATGTTGACCTCATTCTAGTATAATTTATTCAATAATTTGGAGGTCCAAAGTCCATTTTGATTAGAATTCATGAAAAAAATTCATACAAGAAAGAGCTATTCAATATTAGAACAGGTTCCCTTGGACAGGAGTGGATTTTCATTCTCTGCAAATATTAGACTTTGCCCCAAAAGAAGGCAAAAAGCCTTCTTTTGGGGATGTTGAATTAGTGAATTATTACTCTGTAATAATTGTCGGCTTTGGGGGTGTTATGGGGCCTTTTCAACAACTTTTGGCCCCAGTTCCTGCATTATGAAGCTCCCCAGGTCAGTTTTGAGCCCTTGAGAGCTCCGGACGACCCGACCTGGGGGTGAGGCGACTGGAAGATTGGATCGCCGCAAGGAGGGCGGTTCGGGCCCTGGCTGCCGTGGCCGGGTTTCTCTCACCCCGACACCAGTCTGCGCCTCTCTGATGTCGGCGCTGGTCGGGCAGCGGTCTGCAGCTCGGCGGGCCTCTGCGGGTCTTGGGAGATGTCGGAGACCCCAGAGGCAGTTAGGGCTGGCCCGGCAGCATGTCTGGCAATGGCGACGACTGTAGCTGCGACCAGGGCTGGCATCAGCGATGGTGGAACTGGCGGTGTTGGCGGCGACAATGGCGGTTGGCGGCCTGGCCGATCCTGGCAGCTTTTTGGTGGTGAACCATCATTGTGGGCCTTGGTTGATCATGGTTTGCCTTGACCAGGATGTGGGGGTCTCCTGGGGCACTGGCTGGAGTGGTTTTGCTGGGCCAGCTGCGCCATGAAGACCCGGAGGCCTCCTTGTGAAAGCTTGGAGGCTAAGGCTTGTGGTCTTTGCACCCGGAAGATCTGGAGGGGGAGGGACAGCCTATGGGGATTATTTTTCCATCTTTTCCCCTTGTCGTATCCCCCCCTTCATTTTGGGTTTACCACTGCCACTCCTGGTTTCAAGTGACTGACTATGGGCTTTCTGATGGCCCCTTTTACCCTTCTTATCTTGACTACACCGTCTTTCCCCTTTTGTTACCTCTGTTTAATCATCATACTCATCAATGCAAGATTGAAAGGTTGGGACTGTGGTCTGGCTCAAACAGCTGAGTCCAGTTCTTGGCTGCTGATTCTTCGATGAGGGAAGGTTCCAACTACCCCACCGTCTTTTTCTGCTGACTGGCCGCCATGAGACGGCGGCCGCTGGGTGTTTTTTCTCCCTCATCTCAGTCTCATCTCAGCATAGACTCTCCCACATTGTGAGAGGACATGGTATTTGCTGTTTATTTGTGCCAGACTGTTCCACATGTCGCCTCCCTTTGGACCATCTTCCCCTATTACCATCTTTTTCTGTCATTGTTATCCCCCTTGTCCAACGAATGTATTCTGCAAACGAGCTCCTCGCCCTGCGAGACTCCCCCGTTGCAGCTATGGCCCTCCCAACTATCAAGGGCCTACCTCGATGACGGGCTTTGGAGCCCTGAGAGTTGGCATGCTGTGAAGAGGGGGTTGAGGGGTTTTTTAAGGAAATTTTTAATTTGGGTTTTAAGGGGTTCTGGGAAGGGGGAGGGTCAATATATTAATAGAGGGTCTGGGGATACCCTCAGAGAGCCTCAGCCTAGCCTGTC
>JANHFM010008187.1:485942-501017 GCA_032468115.1 Grayia smithii
AACCAGCACTAATTGCAAGCAGCTGGACTTAAGTGGAGACACTTAGCCAGTGCATTAGCAATCTGCGCCACCAAAGAATCTTCAGGATCTGGCCTTCTAAAGAGCAGTCAGGGTCGATCTCCTCTAGGACTGACTGGTTTGATTGCCTTGGAGTCCATGGCAGCAACGAGAGATCTGGAGGGGCGGGGCTGGCGGTGGGGCTTTCCTATCCGCAGTCCGCTCCTGAGCTGCTCCTGATGCCTTGCCCCGCCCCTCTGGATCTCTCGTTTGCTCACTCCTGAAACTGCTTGCTTTGAAGCTGGGCTCGGCATGGGGGGTGCTGGGAGGCGTCCTTTCATTCCCCCATCCCACCCCGGCAAATTTGCGCCCAACTCTCCTCACTGCCCAGCCAGCTCTGAGTTCACCAAACTTTCTGCGACTTCCCAGCGCCCGGCCGAGCTTGCCCCCTGCCATGGGATAACAACAAAATGGCGGGACGGGGTGGATTGACTGGGGAAAGACGGAGCACACGGAGGAAGCATAGTGCTGGGTGGGGTGGGGGCGGCGGACGAAATATTTTGCTGACAAGTACCGTTGTCGCGGAGCCCTCTCAAGCCAAAGTAAGGGGGGAAAAGTGTGCATGTGCAGAGTGTGTGATCGGCGCGCGCGAGCGAAGTGAGCGCATGCGCACATCGATCACGCACAAAGTGCATGCAGGAAGAGAACTGGTAGTAAAGGTAAGTAGAACCCACCCCTGATTCTTATGTATTAAGTGTACTTACAAGTTTGAGTACAAACAAAAGAGAGGAGCACATAACAAGCTACCCAGCTGTATCAAGACACATTGCAAAATCAACACCCATCCCTCATCATGCTTCCAAATCTATGTGTATGAGAAGTGCCTGCTTCCAACTTTTACCTCTACTATGAAATCCACTGTGTAGTCATAAACAAACAACTACCACTCAATCTCCCATCTGTCAGAATGCTATTTCAAGGTTTTGGTTAGGTTTATAACAAGATAATGAATCACATACTTTCAACATAGCAAAATACTATACACATGGAAAATATTAGTATTTTAAAATTTCTGACAACAGTAGCCACTTTTGGTGTTTACTGAATTTAGAAGGAAAAAAAATCAACAGTTTCTACTAGAGCAGCACATCACCACAAAATGTTTAAAAGAAAACCATACTAGTTTTAATGTGCTTGGGAAATATTTTCCTCAGGATATAATTGTACAGGCTAAACTTTGTTATCTCCAGCAGTGGTGTGCTCTTCTTCATTCTCTCACTCCCATGCATATGTTCTCTACTGCATCCCCTTGTTGCTGCTCACATCCTTTAATTTCTTCTTTTTATATAAATAAAAATGTGTCAGATTAATTGAAGCTTTTTAAAAACAAACTTCAGGGCATGTGTTCCAATCATACTATGCAATACATGACAACAATTCCATTGCAAAGACCTTTTAATTTCAGAATTGAGATGTTCTCATCATTTTAGATACTACAAGGATTTCTGTGCTGTGTGGCTGCAATGTTTGCTGAAACCCAACAGCTAATATGTAACCGGTAAATTAATGTTCAATGATTGGTCATGGAACCAGAATATTATTCTGCCCACTCACTTACCCCAGTTTCCCTTCCAGCCCGTGAAAACTAAATAAAGTAATTTAAAAATGTTTTACTTGCCTCTTGGTACAGCAAACCTGTATTTTGGCCCTTTCACCTAGACCTGCTGCCCTGTGATTAGACCAGGACTGCAACATGCAAATTTCTAGAGGAAAGTATAGTCCAGGGGTCTACAACCTTAAACACTCAAAGAGCCATTTGGACCAGTTTCCCAAAGAAAAGAAAACTCTTCTCGTGCCTGACTATTTCTTGAGTGGCCACAAAACTAGCATATGTAGTTGAATTAAGTGTTCTGTTTTCTTCTGAAACCTTTCTTGGATTTATCCATGGTTGGCCTACCGGGGGTTGAAAAGCTCAATAAATCGCATGCCAGCAGGTGTCACACATTGATGGTTGTGATGCATATTCTGAATGACATGGAGCCACAGCAGAGGGTTGAAAGAGCCACATGTGGCTCCAGAGCTGCAGGTTGCTGACCCCTGGTATAGCCCATGCAATTATACTGCTTAATGTTGAAGTTAGCTCAGAAAAAAAAAAACCTTTGAAACAACAGAACTAAGATGATATGGCGAAGCTATTCTTGCTCATATATGTTAATATTTAAAATAGCATTTTCTGGTTGGCAGAAAAAAATAATATATGATCAGTATGCCTGCATGAGAAAAAGGATTTCCCTCACTATTTTCCTCCCAAACAGCTGTCTCACCCTTTCCCATCTTAAATCTTATATCAATAATATAAAAGAACCTGAATAGAAAGTTATATTCTGCCAGAATGCACCTCTCCCTGCTCCTTTTTTACAATAGGCATATATTTACAGCATCCTCTCCAAGAATCACATTTTTCTATTACATTATTTATTTATGTTAATCAAATCTATATGACTGCCCACTTATCCAACAAGAGTGAACATAAATTATAAAACATCAATAACTGTAAAACACACACAATAACCCTTAGAAATTAATAATACTCTTATTGCCAAAATATAGTATATTTAAAGTAATAAGTAAGATTTCACTGGAACTAAAGCAATGTTTATTATTATGGGAACAAATGTCCCCTAGGTTCAAATCAAGAAATAGACCATGAGTAGTACCTGTGTCTACTGTTGAAGACACAATCTTGAAGCAATGTTTCTAAAACCTTTTTCTCACAGGGCCCCTTTCCACTTTTAAAAAATGATGGAGGACCTCAAACACCTTTTGTTTGTAGGAGTTACATTTATCAATATTTGTCATATTAAAATTTAAGACTGATACAATCGTTTGCAACTACTGCTTCTCACAATAGTTTGATAGGATTTTAATATTATATTATTTTTCATCCTAGGCTGACAAATAATGTAGATTTTGCAGATCCATGTGAGGGTCTTGGATCACCCCCTAGGGGACTTCAGACCACACCTTGGGAAGCATTGATCTAAAAGACAGAATGATCAGAGGGGAAAAATTCTTTTTGTATTCCTAAAATAATATATGGACCCAGAAAAGTTGTTCCCTTTGTTTAAGTTAATCAGAAACAGGTAAAAGGAACGTTGGACTTACCTGGACGTTCGTGCTATATGCACTGCATGAAAGTCCAAGCAATGGTGATAACTCCTTCTGATTGGCCAGAGACTGAGTTGAATTTGTTTGAACACTCTTCCTCCTTCCTGTTGTGCTCCACTTTATTAACGAGATCCTGGATCTGGAGATGATGGAAACCTATAAGGAAACACAAACCCTCCTGGACCCTGGACCCTTCTGTAAATAGGGAGGGGTTGGACTCTCATGCAACGCACATAGAACGAATGTTCAGCTAACTCCAACGTTCCTTCTCTTGTGCACTACTTAGAGAGTCAAAACAATTGGATATACCCAAGCTAATTATTCCTAGGGTGGGAAGCACTGATGTCCAGGGTCCCCTCAACTGGAAGGACCTGCTGTAGTACTCTGCGGCCAAATGCCGCTTCCGCTGATGCAAATTTGTCAATCTTGTAATTGCAAATGAAAGGAGAAGAAGTCCAGGTGGCGGCTCTACAGATGTCAAGGATAGAGGCCTGGGTGGCCCAAGCCACCGAGGTGGCCACACTCCTGGTGGAGTGAACCGTGATGCGACCTGGCCTTGCCTGCTTCTGAAGATCATAGGCCAATGAGATGCAGGCCTTGAGCCAACGGCCAATGGTGGACGAAGACACCTTTGAACCCAGGGACCTGGGCTGGAATGAAACAAATAATGATTCAGTCTTTCGAAACAGTGCCGTCCTGAGGATGTATTTACAAAGAGCCCTGCGAACATTGAGCGAGTGCCACCTTCATTCAGTAGGATGTCTGGGATTGGGACAAAAGTCAGGTCGTATGACTTCCTGGGCTCTGTAGAACCAACTATTAACTTTTGGAAGAAACATCGGATCAAAACGCAGGACTACTTGATCAGAATGAAAAATGCATAGGTCCCGTCTAACTGAGTGGGCCGCCATCTCTGAAATTAATCTAGCAGAGGTTATTGCTATAAGAAAAGCAACCTTGAAGGTTAGGAGCTTGAGACTAATGGATCCCAATGGTTCAAACGGAGGGGAGGGGAGTACTTGTAAGACGAGGCTCAAATGGATTGGAGGGGGGGCATAAGTTGGAAGCCCCTTTCAGAAAACTGTGAACCTGAGGATGTTGTGAAAGGGTTGCAGACCCCTTGGATAGGACTGTTGCCAAGGCCACAAGTTGTCTGCAGAGAGTGTTAATGGCGAGCCCTTTGTCTAGACCCTCCTGAAGGAAGTCCAAAACATGTGATATGGATACAGAAGTTGGAGAAACTTGCTTCCTGGAACACCAATCTCGAAAAGAAGACCAAATGGCATCATAGATGTGGGTAGTCGAAGAATACCGAGAGGCCAAGATGGTAGCAATGACCTTGTTTGAAAATTGGTCCTTTGTTAGGATCTCCATTTCAAGTGCCAGATGGCCAACTGGAGACATTGGGGCTCTGGATGGAGGAATTCTCCAGGGATGATTGATGGATAGATTCACGAGGCCTGCAAACCAGGTCTGTTGTGGCCAGTAGTACTTCTACCAGGAGTACTTCTGCATGCTTCTCCAAGATCTTCCGGATGACTCTTGGAAGCAGAGGGGTTGGGGGGAAGGGATACAGTAGACCTGGGGGCCAGTGGCAATGAACAGCATTAACTTCTTCGGCCCCTGCCATCTGGAATCTGGAATAAAACCGGCAAAGTTGAGCATTCGAGGGGCTGGCAAAGAGGTTTACTAGAGGAAGGCTGAATCTGGCTGTCAACTGTAGAAACAGGTTGGGATGCAGTTGCCACTGAGGGATTGATGCTCAACCAGTTCACCTGGGTGTTGGAAACCCCCAAAATGTGCTCCACACGGAGAGAGAGCAGGTGTCTCTCTGCCCACAGACCGAGACCTCTTGCTTCTCGCATTAGGAGCTTGGATCTTGTGCCCCCCTGATGTGTGTCTTGGTCGTCACATTGTCCATCAGAAGTAGCACGTATTGGCCCTCCAGGTCGGTCTGGAAGTACTGGAGTGCCACATGAGCGGCTCTCAATTCCAGCCAGTTGATGTCCTTTAGGAGGTCCATTGGGGACCAACGGCCCTGTGCCATCTGATCTCGGAGATGAGCTCCCCAACTGTAGAGGCTGGCATCTGTGGTCAGGACTAGACAGTTGGGTTACTTGAAATAACAACCCTTCTCCAGAGCTGTCGATCTCTACCACCCCAGGGACTTGAGGACACCCGGGGAAACAGTAAGCTGTAAATTGGCATTGCTGAGGCCGACTCTTTGACTGGGGAAAAGGAGCCATTGAAGGCTCAAGAATGTAACCTGCCCAGGGTTACATGGCCAGGCAGGAGATCTTTTGGCCCAATAGTTTGGATAGAAGTAACAACAGAATCCGTTTGAGGGTCTGATTTTTTGCATCATGGCTCGAATGCTGGAGAGTTGCTCTTGAGAGAGGAACACTTGACATTTATTTTTATTTATTTTATTTTATTTCCACTTATATCCCGCCCTTCTCCGGAGACTCAGGGCGGCTTATAATTTCAAGCACAACTCAATGTTGACTGGACATGACTGGGTGTTGATCCGTGCACCGAGATGAACCAAATTGGTGGATGGGTGCAACTGGCTCTTCTCCAGGTTGATGGTGAACCTGTGCTCCTGAAGGGTCTGAATTGTAATTTGAAGATCTGAATGTGCCTGTGGAAGAGTGGATGACTGGATCAAGATATCATCCAGGTAACATTGGATCCTGATGGGAATCACACACAAGTACACTGCTGCCATGTCCAGTAGCTTTGTGAATGTCTGAGGGGCCGAGGAAAGTCTGAAGGGCAGGGCCCTGTATTGATAGTTGGACCCTGCATAGCAGAAGCGGAGGAACCTTCTGTGGGATGGCCTGATATGAATATGAAGGTAGGTCTCTTGCAGATCGATTGATGTTAGGAAATCTCCCTGCCTGATGCCGCTCAGGATGCAGTATAGAGATTGCATCTTGAAGCATCTGTATTTGATATGTACATTGAGTCTCTTTAGATCGAGTACGGTTTTGCTGCCTTCCGATTTTTTATGCAGCAAGAAAAGGATCAAATAGAAGCTGGAATCCTGATGCAAAGTTGGAACCAGTTCTATGGCCTGAATGGCAAGAAAATGTCAGATTTGGGCCTCCATCAGATCTCTCTTGGTGTACTCCTTGGCTAAGGAACATTGTATGAATTGCCTTGGCGGTTCTGAATTGAACTCTAGAGTGAGGCCCAAGGTAACAGTTTGTAAGGCTCAGACATCGGTGGTTGTACTTCGGCAATGGGTGTCGAATCTAGCGAGCTGGCCTCCGATGGGGCACGAGTCCAAATAGTTACTTAGACCAACGGTAGGTTCTAAAACGGATCCTCAAAAGGGACGTCTGGCTTGATTGTATCTGCCCTGGTCCGTAAATGTTTGTCTATCCTGTGGACAGTCGGTAGATTGCTGAAAGGACCTATGATAGGCTGGGGCTTGGGACCCAGAGTCCTGGGTATGAAAGGGCTGTCTGTGATATGGAAAGGTGAACCTGCATTCTGCCCTCCTGTGTGTGGAAGGGAGAACCTTCCTTTTGTCTCTTCCTTCTACTAAAAGGGGATCCAAAGTGTCTCCAAAGAGGGAACCATTCTTAAAGGGAGCAGCTGCCAAACGCCATTTAGTTTTCATGTCTGCTTGCCAATGGTGCAGCCATAAGAGGCATCGAGAAGTGGCATTGGATGCAAGCGCCCTTGAGGCAAATTTGGCCGCATTGAGGATTGCATCTGCAGAGTATAGCTGCAGCAATTAGCTTTTTTATGTCTTGCTGCAAATGAATGTCGTCTGAAGAAGCCCTGGCCTGCATTTGGCAAAGCCAAATCAAGGATGTTCTACTGAAAAAGGAAGCCGCCATGGCTGATCAAATGGCCCAAGAAGCAGCAAGATGAGTTCTGCGAGCTGCTAATTCTGCCCTCCTCTCTTCTGCTTTGAGGCCTTCAGCCAAATCAGAAGTAGGAGTGTGGACGTGGCCAGATTCGCCATGGGAAAATCCATGGTAGGAAGGGTTAGGAGATCCTCCAGCTCCTGCTCTACCACCGTTTGTCCATGCCACTGGGAGCAGCCAGGTTGCATCTACTGTCTCTGTATAACATCAACAAAGAGTTTAGGCACTGGAATGGCCTCCTGCTCTGTGACAGGTTCGGTAAATAGAAATTTGGTGGGACCTTGAGGGTCCATGGATCTCTCAGATTGCCTCATGAGAGCCCCCATGTTAGCCGTATATTTTGCTTTGTGTAGTAAGGTTTTGAAAAGGTCATGTTTGAAAAGGCTGCTGACAGGCCTGTTGGGGATGAATCCCTCATCCTCAGAAAGATTATATTCATCGAAATCCTCCTCTGCCATAAGGTAAGATTCGCTATAATGGGAAGGAGAATTAGATTGGAGCTCCTCCAAATTTTCACTGTCCAGGCATTCTCTGGATTGGTAAGGCCTGTGGCTAGGATGAGCTTCAGGTTGTGGGGCCCCAATGTCTCTTTGAGTGAGAGCGGCCTCAATGCCCTGTGAAATGGTGCAAGCTATCATGTCGCATATTGCCTGGGAAAGCTGGGGCTGACTCTCCTCCTTCGGGCGGAGCCCCGCCATGATCAGAGTAAAGGTGGCAGATGGGCAGGGTCGCTGTTGACTAAGAGAGGGTCCGGAACCTTGGACGGTCTCCTCTGAAGGCTGAGCCATGACCACCTCCTGAATCTCCTGTGCCTCCATAGAAATATTGGGGGACTAGCCTGTGGGATTAGAATGGTGAACCTGGGCCATAGTCATAATTTGTGTGGGAGCTGCAGGAGGTGCCCTGGCTGAACAGGTCTCAGCTCTTTTCTGTGCCTTGGCAAATTGTTTCTCCAGGGCACGTTGCCTTCTCTGGGCTTCCTTATCTACGGCTGCAGAAGAGGAGGCAGGCTTGAATTGAAATGGAAGTAAATAGAACGGGACTGTTCGAATGCCATAATAGATGGAAGTGAAAGGAAAACAACAAGAGAGTGGAAAAGGAGAGAAGGGGTAGAGAGAGAGGTGGGAAGAAGATAGGAAAGGGAGGGAGAGACAGAAGAGAGGGTATAGGAAAGAAAGAAATAGAAGGGGGATGAGGAGCAGGAGAGAGGGTTAGAAAGGGAGGAAGGTGAGAAGAGTTGGGAAAAGGGAAGGGAAGTAGGGAAGGGTAGGAGAAGAGGAATGTAGGAAGTAGGAAGAGAAGGAGGAAGGTAGGGAAGGAAAGTAAAAAAGAAAGGTTGTGGGGAAACAGAAAAATAAGGAAACAGCCCCGAACAAACGAAAATGGAAATGAAAACTAAATGATAAGTTGAATGATGAACGATGTATAAGAGACTGTACATGTAAAGATGTGTATGAGAGAAAAAAAAATAAAAACGTAACCTAAAAAAAAAAAAAAGAGGTGGCAGGCTCAGATGACTTGGACCTGGTGGTAGGTCCTCCTGCCCAGGATTTTCCCTGCCTCTTATCCTGAATCTCCGCAGGCCTAAGTCCCCTGTGGGAAGATGAAGAAGCTTGGGAGAGAGAGCAGCTGTGATCCGCCATGTCACTGAGGGTTTGAGGCCTTGTCACATGCCAAGCCGACACCACAGCTTGTAAGCGGTGAAAATGTGTGGGGGGGAAAAACAAACTGGCGCAAGGCCGACATCACAACCACCCAAGCGCCTTACACCACCGCAGTATTCGAGGGAAGAAACATGCCTTCAACACCACGGAGCACCCTTCTATCCGCAATGAGCACGAAGCCGACACCACAGCTTCCTCTGCGCCACGTTATGTAAACTTATCCTCCAACGATTCTCTGGGCACCAGGATGCAGATCGGAGGCTCCACGAGGCCCGTCTGTTAAGCACGACTTCTCTTCTGCTCCAGCTACCGAAAGAAGACTCCACGTGGCTCACTAGTCCTCTGGAGTTAGGCTGATGCTGCCGCTGAGACAGAGCAGCGAGAAATCTTCCTCTCGGCCCTGCGATCCAACATGGCTCCAAGCTGCCAATCTGAAGCTCCACATGGTGCGCCAGCCAGTTGGAGCTAAAAATATGCTGCCGCCACTGAGAGCAGAATGGCACGGAGGCTCTCTGTCAGGCCCGGTGGTCCTCTGAGGGTTTGCGCCGCCGATCTAAAGCTCCATGTGGCATGCTGGCCAGCTGGAGCTAAAAATGCCACCGCCACTGAGAGCGGAACAGTGTGGAGGCTGTTGGGCCCGGTGGTCCTCTGCAGCTCTGCACTGCCGATTGGGAGCTCCACGTGGCACACCAGCCAGGTGGAGTGGAAAATGCCACCCCCGTCGCTGGAAAGGGCAGTGAAAAGCGCCCTGCCGAGCTCAGCCTGAATTGCTGAGTGGCTGAGGCTTTTGCTGGAAAGGCTTTAGAATTTTAAAAGTTCTCTTTTTTTTCTTTGTATCTGATTTAAAAGTCCAAGCAATGGAGTGATAGGTCTCTCTAGGCAAGACTGAGTTAATAAAGTGGAGCACAACAGGAAGGAGGAGTGTTTAAACAAATTCAACTCAGTCTCTGACCAATCAGAAGGAGTTATCACCCATTGCTTGGACTCTCTAAGCAGGCATAGGAGAACAGTAGGAAATTAGGGAAATATGCACATAAAAAAGAGCTTTAAAAAAATCAATATTTGTTGTTATCTGAATGGTTGCCTAAGCAGTTTTATCTAAAATGTTAAACTGAGTTATAAAAAAGGAAACACAGAAGGGGGAAGATAAAAATATGATGCATTGAGACTGACAAACATATGTACAGAACAAATCTGAATCTTTAATGTAATCTCCAAAATCAACAAAATGAATCCATTTCAAATCATATTCAGGATTAGATTGATTTTTACCAAAACAATCACAAGAGCAAGAGATTTATCAGTGAAATGGCTGGTGAGGAATAGATGAACATAGTGAGCAGTTATTGACATCACAGTCATTTGTTCCTCAGGAGATATTATGTGGAAAGAGAAAGAAAAAGATAAATTTTGAAAAGGATTAATATTACGTTATACTGTTCAAAGAGAAAAATAGATCCTTAATGTTTTCTTAAATATATTTATTCAATAGAAATATCTTTCATTTCACTAAAAAGCTTTTTAATCAGTTTTTTATTAAATAAATCTCATTATTATTGTTACTAATGCATTTTCTCTGAGAGTCAGGTGAGTTGTTTTTCTTTCTTTCTATGTTCTCCTCTAATCCATTTCTTTTTCTATGCTGGTCTATTCCTCAAGGATAATGATATAGGCCGCCTTAATTCTAAAACTGCCAATATCTGAAAACAACTTGTATAGCAACTACGTATAGTATTAGCCCCACAACCAACAGAAGATGGATTATTGTAAACAGGTCTTTAATATTAATTGCCTACTAGTCCTCTCAAAGTGAAAAGCTATTTACTGTCTTGAACAGAACACTGGATTTTTTTCTTTTGCAATGTCAGTTTGTGGCATGACATCAGTGATAATCTGAGCAAACCACCAACGTTTAGACAAATAATGCGAATCATTCATGTTCTTTATTTCTCTGACGATTAAGAAGGAAAAAATGTTCCACAAATTCCTGGCTTGAAAGCATATTGAAGTTTTAGAATAATAATAATAAAAATAATAAAATCACAGTGCAATGCTTTTTTCTTTCTAATACAGAAATGAGCCTCTATTTGCAGAGGCTTTTTCTTTGTAAATGGCTCTGGAAAGCTGCTAAGAAGCAACACTTTAAAGTTATTTATGAGAAGAAAAAGCAGTTGTTTGGTCTGATCAGATCCAAATAACATATTGTACATTTTATCGTGTGAGTATCACTGGATAATGTCAGCTGGGTTAATTACAAAGCTTGTTTTTCAGAGATTTATGGTTACAAAGGAGAAATATCCTTTGGACCTCAGTTTGACCCAAAAGCTATTTCTGTTTAGACTTTAATGTGGGAGTCAGTTCTCTCTGCCAAGTGCCAAAGTAATTGAGTGTTTAACCACATCCTTGCCCTGGATTTATCCACGACAAGGGAGAAGTACACCACTTGACTGTTTAATTTGCAGCCACAAAGTAACTAACTATCCTTACATACAAGCATGCATATTCAGCATACTATTTCCTTCAGAGGTAAGCAAAATTAGGCAAAACACAAAAAGGAATAAGAAATAGTAAACCAAAGAAATTAGGGCCTGAAAAAATAAAATAAAATAAAGCTAAATCTGCAATACTTCAACTTCATTCAACTACATTTGCTATATCTCTTATTTCTACCATATCCATTCATTGTGATTTGCTCTTTAAGCTTCTCACTCTCTTTTGTTTTGTTTTGTAATTCTCTTTATATGAATGAATCATGAATTTCATTCGTCATCCACTGTTGTATTCAATCTACATTGATTTCAACACCCATACATTTCTTCTTGTTTTACCACACACAATTAAGCACCCCATTTCCACTGCATCCAATTTAATTTGTTTCTCCTGGATATCCAACCCTCACTATCAAAGAGCAGAAGCATGCTCTTATACACAACCATTTTTGTTTCTTACAGCAAATATTCATTTTTAAAAAAGACCAAAGGCTACACACTACCTCTTTCCATCATACAATCATATATGTATACCAATCATATATATATATTCACATCCCCATACAACATACCTTTAAACATTTCTTATACATTTATCAATAAACACTTCAAACTATCAAGGGAATATTACATATCCTTGTCTCCTTCCCTGCTACATTTGAATCATTCTGTATTCAGATATTCAGATATATTCAGATATATTCAGATATATTCAGATTCAAATAATTCCATATTTGCACCCAACATTCCATACTTCAAGCTATTCAGTTTATCATGCAACTTTTTAACATCAATACATGTATGCTGCTTCTTTCTCACATTGTGTTTTTTTCTTAACAATTTACTGAAAAGTAAAATTCTGATCTGTACATATATTATTTTCAGGGGTAAAGTGCTACCGGATTGGACCGGATCAGCCGATCGGGTACCGATGATGGCTGGTGGTTCAGAGAACTGATAGCAATCATCTCTGGTGACTCCGCCCCTGTTGCCAACTCAACAAGTGCATCGGGGCCGCCTTGCCCGCTGCCTCTGTGAGCTGTGCTTGGAAGAGGCCCCCACTCTCATTGCTCTCCCTCCCTGCCTGTCTGCAGATGTCTGCCTGCCCTCCTGGAGCATGCTTTCTTCCTTCTCCTGCCGCAAAATGAAAGCGAGCAGCGATGGTGTTTCAGGAGGGCAGGCGGACGTATTCATTATAGTTGTCAGCTGCAGACATCCACCTGCTCTACCAAAGCACCACTGCAGTGAACAAAACAACCCAATTGCACCACATCTCCTCCTGCAGCCAAACTCACCCAGCCATGCATACCCTTTCCTCAAATGGGTTGTGCATGGGGTGCTTGGAGAGCGAGCCAGCAAGAGAGCTCTCCAACCTCTGTTTTGTGTGTGTGTGTGTGTGTGTGTGTGTGTGTGTGTGTATGAGGGACAGAGCAAGGGGGCGATCTGAAGCTGAACCTCTGGCAGCAACAGGGGCAGCTTCTGAGAGAGACCATAATAAAATGAATCTGTCAAAAACTGCATAATGTTTTTCATGCTGTTAAGGAGCCACATGTAGTGGGATCCAGGAGACGGGCCTTTTCTGCTGTGGTAGCCGTCCTTGATATCCTTCCGGGAGTCTCTTAAAATAGGCTTGTGTGGATAGGCTTCGGGATCTCAAGAAACTGGCAACCTAGCAATGGGGCTGCATCAGGGGTGGGTTCTACTTACCTTTACTACCGGTTCTCTTCATGCACGCGTGCTCCGAGCATACGCACTAACTACTACTCTCCTTGGAAAAAAACCTCAAAACAAGCACTCTGCACATGCGCAGAGCACAGAAACGTAAGTAAGGGCGCGTGGGTGGGCCGAGCTCCCGGCCGCGGAGAACCGGTTCGGTAACATCTCACCGTCACCGCTACCGGCTTGCGCAAACCGGGCCGAACCGGGAGTAACCCACCACTGGGCTGCATCATTTCAAATCCTTCTAGTCCAGTGTTTCTCAACCTGGGTGACTTTAAGATGGGGGATTCTGAGAGTTGAAGTCCACCCATCTTAAAGTCACCCAGGTTGAGAAACAGTATCTAGTCCATCATAAAATGAAATAACATTATGCAATTTTTTAAGAGACCATAATAAAATGAATCTGTCAAAAACTGCATAGTGTTTTTCATGCTGTTTAGTTTATATCCTGGTTTTTACATTTTATTTTATGCCACGCAGTCACGTTTGAGAGATGGGTGGCCATATAAATGTGAGGAATAAATACACAATTCTGTCTTCACAGGAGAATAACAGGAACTAGGGAATTAATGTCTTGCATTTGGTTAGGTGGATGTTTCTCCCACCCCCCAGAAAAAGATACACCTTCATCTTGACGATGCCACAAGAGCCTTTGAGCGTTTTCTTCCAGAGGAAAGATCTTTTGGGGTTTCTGACCTGGAACATAAGAACTGTAGGGATGGATGGGACCTTGGAGGTCTTCTAGTCTAACTCTCCGCTCAAGGAAGGAGAGACCTTATACCATCCCAATCAAATGGTTGCCCAGTCCATTTTTTAACATCTCCAGTGATGGTGCACCTACAACTCCAGGAAGGAAGCTATCCATCCATGGATTAATTGTTCTCACGGTCCCTTCATTGCGCCCCTCCTCCAGCCCCAAATCATCCTTCAGTTTTACCCAGTTATGCCCCTCCCCCCTCCCCAAGAGACGGAATTGCTGGAAGATTTTCTGATGGAACTTTCACTTTCTTCCCCCCTCCCCCCCTCCACACACACCTGTTGAGCTGGACGTCTGCCAAGCAATTATGACCATGTAAATATGCTTCCCCACCCCCCAGTGGTTGAACTTGGCCAATCACCAGCATGCTGTGGAAAGTTGCTCTGTTGATTTACGGGAGGCATCTGTTTCTTTGCCAATGATTTCCGGTAAGCGCAGCGCAAGTTGAGTACTGCAGCCAGGATGGCTCTGCGCTCTGCACCCCTCTTGCTCGTGGTGTTGGTGGTGGCAGTGGCCCTCCGGGAGAGCTGCTGTGGTGAGTCCTTCAGGGGCATCGGGGGTTTTCTGCCCCCTTTTTCTGCTAGTGGGAAATCTCTCTCCTCCCCCCCAAAAAAAGATCATTCTGAAAAAAGGAATCCTGATTCAGTCCTCTTTCTAGTCCGCTCTGGATGCTTTCAGAACAGGCCTTAAAGATTGACTGGACTTGGCTGCTGCCACTCCATCCCACCCCCACCCCTCAGAGTCCCCTCTGGGGACAAGGATCTCCCCACAAGATGACAGTCAAGTCTACCTGGGCGACCCCGAGTGCAATTCCTTTCCTCTTTCAAAAGTGGAAAGCAGCATTTGCAGGGGATCAAGTCAGTTCACAAATTTCTTGGCTGCCTTCGCCCAACCCCTCTGCCTGAATCAGCTTTGCTGCCTTTTTTTGGAAGGGGGGGGGAAGCGCTTCATGATTTTTTTTCTGGCTTCTGGTGCTGGGAGGACCTGGCCCATTTCTCCAAATGCTTGCATGTTATTTGCAGGCTTGGAGGCTGGTGCAATGGACCGATTGGGTTAAGGTTGCAGTGTGTGAATGCTGCAGGGTTAGAGTCTAGAGCAGTGGTTCCCAACGTGGATCCCACGCAGGGGTGAAATCCAAATTTTTTTTACTACCGGTTCTATGGGCATGGCTTGGTGGGCATGGCAGGGGAAAGATACTGTAAAATCTCCATTTCCTCCCCACTCCTGGGGTAAGGATATTGCAAAATCTCCATTCCCACCCCACTCTGGGGCCAGCCAGAGGTGGCATTTGCCAGTTCTCTAAACTGCTCAAAATTTCCGCTACCGGTTCTCCGAACTACTCAAAATTTCCGCTACTGGTTCTCCAGAACCTGTCAGAACCTGCTGGATTTCACCCCTGC
>JANHFM010008187.1:505095-522557 GCA_032468115.1 Grayia smithii
CTTAGGCGACCCCTGTGAAAGGGTCATTCGACCCCCCAAAGGGGTCCCGACCCACAGGTTGAGAACCACTGTTCTAACGGGACTAGAGATATATATGTTCAGCAACAATATATTCACAAAGTAACGCTCAATATTATTACTACTAGCTATATTGGTAGATGTAGCAACTGTCCCTTAACATGACAAATTTAATGCAGTATTCATTTTTAATTTAGAAAGAAACATAAAAGGACCTCTTTTCTTTTGATGTGAAGCCCAAGAATATTCAGAAAACAAAGCTCTGATCTTTATAAGATCACTGTTATCCTCTATTATTCTTTTTCTGCAGACAAAGACATAGCATGAGCTGAATACTGTGTTCCTTCAGGGTGAGATAAACCTTCCTTCAACAAATTGAGATGGTAACTAAGATAGGATGTTAAGCTATGATCAAACATAAGAACATTTTAGTGCTCCATAATTATATTTATTTCCTGAAGACACCCTCCAAAATATCTCTTTAATGAGTTTCATTCAAACTTCAAAGCATTGTGCAATATAAATATAGAAAATTAATAAGTGAAATCCAGAAATAAAGTACTTTTCTTCATGGCCATCTTTGCACTGTCAAGAAAAACAATAAGTACTGAAATATTTTAAAAGTGAGAAAAATTACACCATAATATTCAAAAACTCATAGATGAACATTAAAACTTTTAGTCAACGTTGGAAATAAACCTTTTCCAAATTCTTCTGTTACATCTCCTATTCCACAACTGGAGTTATCAGTGTCCCAATGAACATTTGTGATAATGAGTACTGTACCATTTTATAATGTTACTGTATTTGGTATTTCACAAGTTCTTTGGACAGCAGTGGGAAGTAAGCTTAAATAATGGTATGGCTGAAAAGTGGATTTCAGAAATGGGAAGGTACATCATATAGCTTTAAGCCTAAGCCATTCCAATACTAGATAAGTTATTATCTCTCATTATTTTCTCTTCCTGCTCACCTTCCAAGTAGTCCTTGACTTATGAACACAAATGTATGCTGCTCAGTTGTTAAGTGAGTTTTGCCCTACTTTACAACCTTCTTGCCACAATTATTAAGTGAATCATTGCAGTTGTTCAGTTAATAACACAGTTGTTAAGTGAATCTGGCTTCCCCATTGATTCTGCTTGTCAGAAGGTCACAAAAGATGATCACATGAACCCCAGGACACTGCAACTGTCACAAATATGAGTCAGTTGCCAATCATCTGAATTTTGATCACGTAACCAGTCCTAAGTGTGAAAAATGGTCATAAGTCACTTTCTTCAGTGCTGTTGTAACTTCAAATGGTCAATAAATGAACTGTTGTTAAGTCAAGGATTTTTCTGAAACAACGATCTGAACCTATGGTCAGCTTTCACTCTGCTTTATATCAAGATTCTGCTAAGGAAGAGCCTACTTTCATTTAGAGTCACTACATGCTTTTATCTTTAGCCTTTTATTTAGTGTCATCTGTTTTAACTCCCTTGGCTAGTTCCCCTGCATTGTGGCCTATCTTTCTCATTATTAGTTTGATGTTGGCCCACATTCCATGCCATGGATCTATTATATCTATTGTGATGTTCTTGTTTGCAGGAAGATTAATGGTGTGTGTAGAAATTCTCCTCATAAAAAAAATTGAATTAATTGGAATTAACAAAGAATTCCAAAGAATAGTTAAATTGCCTTAACTATTCCAAAGATTTTAGCTAATGGAAGTAGACAATTTTCCTCCTCTTAATTGGCCTGGCATTCATAAAGAAAAAAAGTACTTTGTACGGTAGAGTATGGGGTTTTCCCACAGGAATTCTCAGTAAAGTAACTGCAACTTTTCCTTCAATTGCATAGGTGCCCTCTACAGCTGCAGAGCAATTCTGGGAAAGATGAGTTTGGTTTCAGGAGTTGCCAAAAGCTGTTCTTTTTTTTTTTTTTCCTATGCATGTCCAGAAGCACCTTTTTCATTTTCAATCCAAAGAGCTGTATAGGTCTATTTTTACTTATACATATTAGTTACTTTTTTCTAAATTCAGATCATTGAATGAGAACTGGCTTAATATTGCACATAATTTCAACTTAAGACCTACCAGGTAAATTACAGAATTTACAAGATTTTCTTCCATAGAAGAACACATATGAAAAACATTAAGCCAGAATGCCAAATGCATGAATCCTTTGCATTCCAGCATAATTCACTTCATATGTATTTCTCCATGAATGAGAAAATATCAGAATCAGATCTAAAATACCTATCTCATTTTAAAGCTGTGCCAACATATCCCCTGCAAAGCAAATCTGAAGAATCAGACTCTTTTCTTTACTAAATTATTTTGAAATTTTTGAACATGGGTTCAATTTCCTTGAAAACGCTTGTTATTTATTGACTGTTTGATTACACGATACAGGTGTAGTGAAGCTAAGGCTATTTCTGGCATTTCCAAGGGACATACCTAAGTAATGGAAGGAAGGGTAAAGAGAGATGATGAAATGTTTGTTAAGTAGAATAGGTCCAAAGTGAAAAGTAGCAAGTTTGCATGTTTTTCAAGTTGAAGTTATTTCCACTATGAAAATGGATTTCAACCATAATGGGGGAAGTATTAATGTTTCAAAGGGCTTTCTGATTAAACTAAAGACAGTAATAGAAAAGACCAAATCATCATTAACAGGGACCCTGTTACAAAGTGAACATGCAACCAGTATCATTCCACATGATCTTAGTTACCACCCAAAGCAGGAGGGGTATGGGAGAAAAGAGGAAGAATAATTTGTCCCATTAGATAAAAAGAAAGACATCTGTCAGAGAATTTCTGCTGTAGGCTACCTCTTTCCAATGACATAGCAGCTGTTGTACTGGTGACTGGAGTACAAGGCACTGTAGGATGTTTGTACTGATTGTCAATGTCTAGGAAACCGTGTTGTTTGAATTATCATTTATGGATAACCAAGAGCAAGTAAGTGAGGGCATCTACCAGTGTAGGGTCATTGTCAGGAGGTAAATGACTGTGAAGAATGTGCAGGAAGTACCAATCCCAAATCAAGGTTGAAGAATAAGTTAGATGTCATTACAAAAATGGGTGGCTTTATAAAACTAATAAAAGAAAAGAAATAAAAAGAATTCCCATATTCTTTGTTTACCTATGTAATAAAATGCTGATCATTAGGTGAACACCTATGTTGCTAAGCACTGGGTGATGAATAGCTGGGAAGCATTGTCTCTGAGATGAAGCTTGCTAGTTTTTGTAGTTCCAATAATTAAGTAGCGTGATAATAGAATAGAATAGAATAGAATAGAATAGAATAGAATAGAATAGAATTCTTTATTGGCCAAGTGTGATTGGCCAATAATAATCAGAATTCAATGGTAATATCTTCCAAGTAGAAGCAGTAAGTCTGCTAATAGGGGTATAGTCCAATTTCTTCAGCTGTAATTTTAAAGTTTTGAACTCTGTCCACTAGATTATCTGTTTGTGTATATATTAAAGAGGACTTTGCCCTTTAATCCTCTTTTGCTTCTTGGTTTAAGCTGGAAGAGCAGACTCAAGTTTCAGAAGGGGCATAGCAACCACTATAGTTTTTTCTCCACATTCATCATTGTGTCTAGCAGTGCTGATCTGTTGCTTGGCCATCTGGTGGCTTTGCCAAGCAACATAAGAACAACTTTCTTTTTATGCTCAGCAGAAACAATGACAATAGGGGCTAATGTTTCCCTTATGAATTACTGATATTTGGCAAGGTCCAAAGGATAAAGGTTTCTATCCATGCTACCTCCCTTCTTTATTAATTGGTACTATGATGGTGTACCAATGGATGATGGTGTTCCCACTACTGGAGGATTTAAAAGATGACAAAGAAATAAATTCCATCTACTATCCCCAACTATGAGGTAAAACAAATAAGGCTGACCAATATTTCCTTATAACCAAATGAGAACCAGCAAGGGAATAAGGCAAAAGGGTCTTACCACAAGTCCAAGAATCAACTGACATAGCAAAAGAGTCTCACACATGAAAGGGTTCAAAAAGCAAGGTTAGAAACCAGACCTAGATTCAGATAGTGAATGCTAGGGAACAAGACAAGAGTTGTGACTGCAGATCAAGGAGCAGCAAGATCACTGTTTCAGCACTATTCCAAGTAATCAGTTTTATGTGTCAGCCTTCAACTCCCACCCTAACTAGCTGAGTTCAGCCTACAGAAACCAAGATATCCCAAATGTATCTTTACTTGCAAGGATCCTTTACCCAGGGGTGGGCTGCTGGGGGTTCACAGGAGTTCAGGAGAACCTCTAGCTAAGATTCTGTGCAGTTCGGAGAACCCACAAATCCCACTCCTGACTGGCCCTGCCCCACCCAACCCAGGAGTCCCCACGCAGCCTGTTTTGGATGCAGATAAGTGCAGGGCGCATGCGGAGTCTCAGGGAGGGTGAAAAACAGGACTACTGAAAGTCTGGGAAGGCCGGAAATGTGCCCATTTCCAGCCTCCAGAGAGCCTCCAGATCATGGGGAGGCTATTTTCACCCTCCTGGAGGCTCGAAGAAAACCTCCGGAGCCCAGGGAGGGAAAAACGCCCCCCTTCTGGGGTGCAGAAGGCTGGCTAGGCCAAACCCACCATGTCCACACCCACCCAGCAACTGGGCAGAGAATCCCTTGTTAAAATTTTTGAAGCCCACCCTTGCCTTTACCTGAAGTTTCACATTTACCGCGTATTCTCACTTCTATGCTTTTGTGGATCTGTTAGATTCGGGTAGGTCAATAATGTACTCATTCCTCAAAGCCCAGTTTAAAATGTTCTTTTGGAAGCAAGGTACTCCATGATTAGCCACACAGCAAAGAATTTATTTAATAAGAAGTTTATTGTGGTGTGTGATGAGTTTTGTGGTTATTCTTTTCAGTATATGGATTTGTTTGTTTATGAATTTATTTAGAAATTTTATATAGGAACCCATTTACCAGAATGTCCATACTGAAGTCATGAGATTAAGTTTATTTGAGAGCAGAAAGAATGTCTATTTTTCCTTTAATGAGAACTAAACAAAAAGAAGGAAATGCAATCAAATATTGAAATAATATACAGAATAGCTATCAGCGGGCTTTGAATCCGCATATCAACAAGTAAATTCTATGCTTTTAAGTTTCAATTTAATCCTACATCAATATACATTTAGTCTTACCCAAATTAGCACAGTTGCAATGAAAGAGTCACTTTCTATGTGTGACTTTCTCCTTTTGTGTCCCTGTGCATGAGCAGTCTTAGTGGAAGCTTTTGGACACCTGTCATTTGTTAGTCCTGCATGCAGAGATAAAAGAGGAACAAACATCTTCTGGCTAGATATCTTTCTAAAATGGTTGCAAAGGCATGAAAGGGTATTGCCTTCTTGGAAAAAAATGTGCTAAGAAAGGGTATCTCTATGGTGAGAAAATGCAAGTCTAGAGCCACCATTCCTTCCTAGCACATTTAGCTGTAGCTGATAAATTGTATCTTTAATGTGGTCTCCTCACAAACTTGGGATATATTTTCTGAAATCTTAATCAAGATTTGGGACTATATGTGGAACAGGTGGTGGTTTCCCTTCATTTCACCTATAGGGATTGGGCCCCTGCCCCACCTTTGGCGTAAGCATTGTGTATTTCCCTAACATAATTCAAACATAAAAATGCCTATTTAAGGGAGTCTTCACTTACAAACAGCAGTTTTAGATGCTAAACAGCAAAAGTAAAAAACCCTGAAAAGCACAAAGGAACATCACCAAAGACAAGAAGTGAAATTCTCCCTAACTTTCTGGGGGAATGATTACTCTAGCCAGTCAAAAATGACCTCAGTTTCTGTTTCTTTCTTTATTCAGTTAACAGTAAAGAATAACATTTCTGTAATTACACCACAAAATATTTAATTCGGTAGATATGACTCATTTCAAATAAATTTTATTGTTTTGCCTTATTTATAGGTAGTGACAATTGTTTATGAAATGTGGATATCATGTGAATAGCTGCCAATTTGAAAAAGGAAATAACCTCAATAAATGCATAATTATATACATGTATACCTATATACATGTACAGGTGCGCATAAATTATCTTAAGTAATAACTGATGATAGAATTGCTGTAAGTGGTTTTGGCTAATCCTTTTTAAAACTTATGTACTTTAGTTGCCAAAACCACACTTGGCAGCAGTGAATTCAGTGATAAGAAAGCATTGTATGAAGCTATATGTAGAACATTACTTTCTGAATGACTTTTTTAATGCTATGAACAAAGAAACATGAGGATGATTGAAGCAATCCAGTTCAGTCTGTTTCCAAAGGGAGCCAGGTAAATATTTATAGGAACTTTCTAAGGCGAGGATGAGGGCAATGTGATTTTCGCAACTGTTTATCCCCTGGAGCTCACATGATATAATGCAAGCATCAAACTTAATTTTTAGAACTGCTTTCCACCTTTTGCTTATAAGTTTAAAAATCTTACAATTTATGTAATTTGCTTTGCTGTAAAGACTTCACCTACAATATTGATTTATTATACAGTTTTAGCATGATTTTGGGGGAAAAAAGTCCATACATACATGTATCCCAATCTGGATTAATAAAACAAAATTACCACCAATTAAAGAACATACTCACAGTTAGGGAAATGTGCCAGAAATTACCTAGGAACATACTAAAAGTCTGAGTCACTGTGGAATGAAAAATACAAACTATAGGAATTGGGACAATATGTCTTATGCTATTTTTTTTTAAATGGCAGATTACCTTCTCTCCCTCTTGATCTTTTCTTCCTTCCAGGTTTACTCAATTTTCAACCTCTCTTATGTTTTGGTACCTTGGAATGGGGGAGAAAATTATTTACAAAGACACAAGCTTTGTACGTGGCTTACATATGGCCCACTATAGAGGACAAAAAAATGGAATAGCAGAGTGGGAGGCTAAAAATAAAAAATGGGGAATAATGTTTTCTTTAAGAAATAAAAGCAAGAATTCTGTAATTATGGATCACATTCATTCCTTGTTATCACGGATTCTTTATGGGATATAGTAAGTATATAAAAATGATTGTCTAAAATTGTGAAGTTTATCAGAACCTATGAAATTTATTTATTTATGTGTCATTTGATCAAGCAAACATGTAGAAATTATCTAAACTATACAAACATGCAGAGAAATTGAAATAGTAATAGATTTTATTCTCCTAGGCTCAGAAATTGAGAGGGAAGGTGATTATGGCCATGAAATAAAGAGACATGCCACTTAGGTGAAAGACTTGTGACTGATCTAGACAAAACATTACACTGCAGTGGCATCATATTGACAGCAAAGATCTCTGTCATTTAACTGTAACATATAGCTGTAAAACATGGACCATAAACAAAAAAAAGTCTTTGAATTGTGGTGCTACAGGAAATTGTTTGAGAATAATCTGGACTTGAATAAATTATTCAATACCAGATCATATAAAACCCAGATTGTTGATTGCAAGTACTAATAATAAAAATTATTTCATTAAAAAGCTTAAACATAAATATTGTAAAGGCAAGGAACGTTGTAGAAGACACTTGACTAAATGACTAAAGGCAATCAAAAAAGGCCAATGAAGACAACATGGAACTAATGACATTACTATGAGTTTATAAGAACTCAAAGACACAGTTATTGACAGATAATTCTGGCAAAATAATGTTTATGGGTCATAAAGATTGGAAGTGACTGAACAGCTGAACAACAAGGGAAGTCATACAGACTGTCAAAACATCAAAACAATAAAATATTTAACAAAATATACAGGGTGGAAATCATGCTTAGACTTATTAATGTTTGTGAAGATTTAGCAATTAAGATGTCTACAATGATAAACATGAGAATCTAACAGAGAAACAACAACTTGAGTAAAGATGTCAAAAATGACTTCAAAAGGATTGGCTGAATCACCTGTCAAATCAAAAATTCAGTCAGCGAACTCTGAAAAGAGGCAAAATATTCAGCCCAACCACCTAATGGACTTTTGGGGGATCATTTGGCTCTATTTTTAATGGTGAGGCTCTTTAAACATTTCTGAACCATGGTGACCTTGAAAAATAAAATTTGAAAAAGCTGCCAACACATATTAACATATCCTAAAACACAATGTCGGGAACAAACTGTACTCAGAAAAGGTGGGGGGAACTCTAGATCAAGAAAATAATTATTTTTGCTAGTAAAAACTGGCTAATTCAATTCAGAGGGTCAAGAGGGCTAACAAGAAAAGGATTTGGTACATGATGGCAATGACTTAAGAGCATGTCTGTCCTAGGAATGAAATAAGTTACCAGAACAGAGACTATATGCTCATACTTTTGCTGATAACCGGGTTGCTAGCATTTTTCATAAAGGTAGATAAATCCACAATCCAAAACTCATGTGTTACAATTATGGCAGAACTAAAGCATAAATACATACCTATATTCATATGCTTACAAGTTTCAAGGAATATAGAATCTATCCTATTATTCAAAAGAAATCATTATGAATTGCAGAAACACAATGAGATAGTTTAATAGAAATCTTTAATACTCTTTCCTTAAACCATGCGTTCATATAAACACAATTTTATTTCCCAGAAATATAGCAATATACCCACTTGAATCATCTGACTATTTATGGCAACTATTGTAAGTGTGCTTCTTAAGTCTTATTTATAGCTTCAATTTTCTTGTAGTTTCTTACAATGGCATAAAGAAAACAAGGCTCTGATTTTTCCAAGCAGTATTTATTTTTGTTAAGAAAGATGCAAAATATTTCCAAAAAAGGCAAAGAAAGGAAGAGGGGTGTCTACCTCTTCTCCCTTAGTCCAGTATCTGCAACTGTGTGCATTTTCTAGGAGTTTCTGAGAACTTGCCTGACAGCTAGAATATGAATGCTTCAAATACATATTTAAAAATAAAACAGTACAGAACTGTGGCCTAAGCCATATAGAACACTGTATACAAATGAACATAAAATTTTCTCCCAGTATCTAATCTGAAAACATGACAAAATATAAGGTCACTTTTAGGAGCCAGGAAGGATACATTTAAGAAACTATTTTACCTCTGAGAAGAAACAGAGAAAACAAAACATCCATGAAAACCAAGAGGCAAAACCAGGTTCTGCTTGAAAAGGAAACATCCACAAATGCCTTCAGTCCTGTTTTCACTGTGTGAGAAATGCCCCCCCCCATTACAAAATCACAATCCAAAGGTAATTTTCTATCTTTTTTCCCCACCAGACAGTTTTGTGAGACTTTAAGTTGCTGTCCAAAGTACTTGAGCTGCAATGAAAGAACAGACAGAAGAGATCTGAATGGAATCTGGAGCATTCAACTGACAAAGCCCTCAATGCATACATGAAGAGGACAACTCAATTTTCTTGTGGACTTCTACCAGATCAACTCATTGCAACTCTCTCTGGGAAAGATTTGCAATATTTATACAATGAGAACATTTTCTTCCCACCCAAAAATATATATTTCATGATTTAAGAAATATTTGATTAAAGCAAATGTATATATGACACATTAACTAACTATATTTCTGTTGACAAACAGTTGCCCACATTTGTTTATTAGATTTCTATCCCACTTTTATAATTTTATAAGTAACCCAAGGTAACAAACATGCATAATATTCCTTCTTCCTCTTATTTTCCTCACAACAATAGTCCGTGAGATTTGTTGGACTGAGACAAAGAGTCTGCTGGCTTCTAGGCCAACACCTTAAATCACTACACTGGCTCTCTTAAGAACCAAGCCTACACACATACTCTACATTCATGTATAACTTGAAGTCATCACAAAGCAACATTTTTGCCTAATTCTCCAGGACAAAATAATAATAATAGGGTTTTTGATCAATTCAGCATAGTAGAAATAAAGTTCCTTTAAGCATGAAGTATTCCTGCTTCCATTTTTTCATTCATACAAGACCCCCTTTCCTCACTATATAAATCCTCCAGATTCTAAATAAAGTGAGGGGGAATACAATCATTATTGATTAGCAATAATAGCTTGCCATATCTATGTTATATTCATCCCCCTCATCTTCCCTATATCTCTGACATAAGAGCATATACCACAGTAACACAGTAACTGTTAGAACTAGAACTTAACAGCTAGAAATTAGGTAGAAAATGTTAGCTAGTGAAATAAGTGTACAAATCTTGAAGCTCTGGAGTGTTATGAATTTCCCAACCATACAACCATATACATGCAGGCATGGCTGTGAAAGAGAGACAGGAAAATAAACATGGATTCCCTCTGCCACATCTAACATTTTCCAAGGTCTGGAAATCCCCAATTTTAGTATTGTGTATAGCTGGAACTGGGTGAAACAAACTCAGGGCCTAAAGGAGATTATCTCCGCTCTAGAGAATCTTTCAAGTGCCTAACTAGAGACTTACATCAGGCATTTCACTGATCTAACTAATCTTTTCTCCTGCTGAAACATCAGAGAAAATTAAACTTGAAAATCATCTAGAAAGTAGATGTTTGGGCATAAATATCCTTTAAACTTCATTCTCACTCCGCTAGGCTGTAGCTAATGGAATAATTAGTTTGAGTACTGTTCTATTAGAATACTCCATACTGGATGAGATTTTGGGGTTTCTATTCATACTTATTTTGAATATGAATTTCACAATGCCCAAAAGCTTTGAAACAGATCCTGGTTAAGTGCAGTTCACCCAAAAGAAAAATATAAGGTTTTTGTTCTAAGACTCAGAAATACATGTAAATGGAGACCAAAATCTCCTCCAATGACCACCGTTTGTATTTCTGATTATGCATCCACAGCTTGCATCCAGAATATACAGGTCATACAGGATTACGTGAGCTTGTACAGTGTTATGCACGCAGTGAGTAATGAAATTTTATATTACTGTTCCTTAAAAAAACACATTCATCTGGTTATCTAGTTTTAGTTCATTTTAATCTATTGGACTCTTTCCCCAATAAACACCTTATAAAGAGGAACTTGAGACAATTAGTTTTTCCATGAATAAACAAGTCAAAATGATAACTGCATAAAAATCATAGTAAGAAATATTCAAATATGAAAAAACAGAAGATGCAATTAGCCATAGTTTCAGCTATAGCCACATGTTAACATTCCTACAGTTTTCTTGGCAAGTTTTTTCAAAAGTGATTTGCTACTGCCTACTTCTTAGAGCTAGGAGAAAGTGATTGGCCCAAGTTTGACAAGTAAGTACGTAAGTAAGTAAGTAAGTAAGTAAATAAATAAATAGTTCACCCAGCTGGCTTTATGCTCAAGGAGGCATTAGAATTCACAATATCCTGATTTCTAGCCTGATGCCTTAACCACTACACCAAACAGTCTCATTTAACAGTTTAGGTAAAGAAATATCTTTGAATCAATGACCCAATGGATCAGGGGTTGTCTAGTCAATACTAAAAGCCATATGTTTATCATCTCAGCAATTTCACAGTATTTATTTATTTATTCTTATTTATTAGTTGTATTTATATGCCGCCCATCTCCCAGAGGACTCTGGGCGGCTCACAATACACACACAAAGACAATCAATAAAACAATCAATATAAATACAATAATAAATCTAGTTATAAAAATTAAAATGTAAGCAAGTTAAAATTTAACATTAAAAATTTAAAACATGTACATGAAATTAAGGCTATTGCTAAGCACATTGATTTATGCTTAAAGAAATTGTAAGCCACCCTGAGTCTCCGGAGAAGGGTGGCATATAAGTTGGAATAAAAAAAATAATAAAAAATTGAGATATGAGGACCAACTCCTAGAAAATTTTGCAAAGCCAGTGGCATCTGAGGCATGTGTAGCAAACAGCCATGGCAGAAGTCATGCACAAGCCTTGGGGAATGGGTAATTTACAGCCCAACACTCAAGAATTGCCATGTAGTGCTTACCTTCAGACGTTTTTCCTCCTGTGGTCGAGAGGCCCATGTAGCCTATCCAAGGCAGCTTCTTGTGGCCTTCTTCCCTGAAGCTGTCTCAAAGCCGGTTCTTGCAGAGTCAGGCAGCTTTCTTTTTTTTTTTGCAGAAAAGTTAATGGATCTGGAAAAACTGACCCAGACTGTAAATTTGATTAATCCTGTACATTTAATTAGGTTACATTTATTACATATATATTTAATTTGAGGAGCCAGAGTGTTAGTTATTCTTGATGGCTTCTTTTGCCTAAGGGAGGAACTTGCCTATCATCTTGATGAACTAGCCTTTAAGATTTCTTTTGGCAGCTTTGGAGAGCACTGCCCAGTGGCAGGGCTGCCCAGGCTGTATTCTTGGAAGGAAAGTGATTGAAGTTTGTGAAGAATGAGGTTTTTCATTATTAAAAGATCTGAAGCAGAGCATGCACAGTCAGCCATCCTGCTTTTAAGCTTTCCTTGGTCCCTTTTTAAGCACCCACATCTCAGCAGGGAGAGAGTGGCTTCTATTTCCACACAACTCCCTCAAATGGTCTTCCTTCTAAAAGGGCGTCACTTTGGCTCAATAGTCCTTTCTTCTAGGCACATCTCCCTCCCCATACCACCTTTAAAGGAGGCTGTCAATTCAGGACCCCCTCAATAAAGCTGAAACATTCTGCAAAAAAAAGCATGGAGGTGTTTTTAGTACAGGTAATCTTCAATTTACAAGTTTATTTAGTGACCAGTTACAACAGCACTGAAAAAAGTGATTTATGACCATTTCTCACACTTACAAGCGTTGTAGCATCCCCATGGTCAAACGATCAAAGTTCCAGTGCTTGGCAACTAAATCATATTTATGAAAGTTGCAGTGTCCTGGGGTCAAGTGATCCACCTTTGCTTCTGACAAGCAAAGTCAATGGGAAAAACAGATTCACTTAACAACCATCTGCCTAACTTAACAACTGCACAACTTAAGAACTGTGGCAAGAAAGGTTGTAAAATGGGGGCAAATTCACTTAACAAATGTTTCACTTAGCAACAGACATTTGGGACTCAATTGTGGTTGTAAATTGAAGACTACCTGTATTAACGCCCATAGAGAGGGCCTCCTTAGGGTGCCGTCGGTCAGTCAATGTCGGCTGGCGGCCCCCAGGGGGAGAGCGTTCTCTGTGGTCGCTCCGTCCCTCTGGAATAGGTTACCCGCTGAGCTCCAGACTGCCCCCGACCTTCGCTCCTTTCGCCGGGACCTAAAGACACTATTTTTTTCTACATCTTGGCTGAGTTGATGTGGGGTGCTTATTTTCATATTCAAATTACAATTGTGTTTTCTTTATTGTTTAATGTTTGCTTCTGTTTTATGTAAGCCGCCCCGAGTCTCTCGGGAGATGGGCGACATATAAATGTCAATAAATAAATAAATAAATAAATAATACTTGTTCATGGACATAAAGCAGAATAACAATAATAAAGTTGGAAGGGACTTTGGAAGTCTTCTAATTCAACCCCTTGTGCAAGCAGAAAACTCTAATATCATTCTAGACAAATAGCTGGCCAGTCACTTCTTAAAAGCCTCCAGTATAAATCTGAAGGCAAGCCATTCCATTAGTTAATTGTTCTCACTGTTAGGAAATTTCTTCTTAATTCTAGGTTGATTTTCTCCTTGATTAGTTTCTATTGTCTGGATCTTGTCTTGCCTTCTGGTGCTTTGGAAAAAAAGTTGAAAAAAAGTAGCCTCCAGCCACCTAATCATCCTTGTTGCTCTTTTTCTGCACTCTTCCCAGTCCCTACATCTTTTTTATAATATGGTGACCAAAACTAGAAATATATTCATTTACAACTGCATATTTCTAAAATATCATAGAAACTGACACAAGAGCCAGCAACAGAGCAACCTTATGTAATTGTACTTTTGTTTTTAAATTTGTGGTTAGTATTGTGAATGGTTAAAAGGGGAGAGGTTTGTAGTCCATTTCTATTAACAATTCAATATTTAATGTAAATATTTTTATAATTCTTTTCTTTAATTTGCAACTCATTCTACAGAAGATACCAGTAAAGTGTTTATACCTGTGATGGTGAACCTATGGCATGCGTGCCAGAGGTGGCACACAGAGCCCTCTCTGTGGGCATGAGCGCCATGGCCAGCTGCTCTTCTGGTTTCCAGCACGCATATGCGCGCATGCCACCTGGTCTTCATGCATGCCAGAGCGCCCCAAACCCAAAGACCAGCTGGCTGGTGTGCATGCGCACACAGGCCACCTAGTCTTCGGGTTTCTGGTGCTCTGGGGTGCACATGTGTTCCAGTTTGGACATTCGGTGCAGAAAAAGTTCACCATCACTGGTTTATACCAAGTAAAGCAAAGAGCTGAAGTTTGGCAATTTTTGGATCATACATCTCCATCATGTACTGCTTTTTTGAAGGATTTTTTTATTTGTTTACCAACAACTCATAACTGAAACTTCTTTACTAACAACTCATAATAGAAATTACATTACTTTTGCAGTGGGAGAATTGTAGAGTTTATAAAACTCTATAATTTTAAAACAAAGCCTTTTTTCGTCTACAAATGATATTGTGTTTGACTAATTAATTTTGTTTCCTTTCTATCCGTCCATCTGTTTATTTTAGTTGCTTCTTCCTTTCTGTTGGCTTCTATATAAACTTTACCCATATGCCTGCTGTGAATGTGAATGGATATGAAAAGCAAACAATCATTGAAATGCACAATTAACTGAACATCCTGATTGGGGTGTTGTTGATTTGTTTTGTTGTAATTTTGGATTTGTAAGTGCTAAAATTCCATCCAGGTTAATTTTGTAAGGCTCAGGATAGCTTCATTCATGACAATTTATACAGATACAAGTAAGTTTTGAGCTACATGATTGAATGTCTCAGTGGAAATCAGGAGGCACTTCCTTCTCTCAATGCCGCTTCTTTGGCAAATTAGAATGCAAAATTTGGGTTGCACAAGAATCAGGCATCAAAAAAGATGTCTTGGGGATTCACCTGTTAGCACTTTAAATCATATTTGGGGATATAGCTGGAATTTATAATCTGTGCTCTATTTTGGTGAGTAAACAAATGGATTAAAAGAGATTCTTACAAAATGGAATCAATCATAGACTAAGGATAGTTCTAGGAGTTGAACCAATGCCACTCTAGAAATTAAACAGAAGTATTTTTAAAATGTAGCAAAGTTACTTTACCTATATCAGATATATCCTTTATATAACTGACAATTTTTTCAATCAATAGCACTGTGATATTCAAATAGTCACAAATGAAGAAGATATTTTCTATTTATCATAAACTGCCCAGAAATGTTGAATATGAGATGGGCAGCAAGTAAATTTCACAAATAAATAAATAAATGGCTATTTAGCTTAACTCTGATGTGACACAGTATTAACGTTTTCCTTAGAGATGCTTTTTTTTCTTGATAAAACCAAGCAGTCAATGGCTGCTCTGTGCACAAAGCATTTTTCCTAAGGCTGTAAAAGATTTGCTGTGAACTTGAGCTATAAAACTGATGAAGCCAACAGCATTTGAAATCTATATCTTTCATCTAGTAATATTCCTAATGAGTCTCCATAAATGATTTCTTTTTCTAAGGTCAAGTCTTTTATTGTTTCGCCCAACAAAATTTTAACATGCATGTATCCCATCATGAAATTGTTATCATATATATGAAAGGCATATAAATAGACATCGATATCCATGACATTAGGGTTGTGTGTGCGTGAGAGAGAGAGTGTGTGTGTGTTTACTTCACAAATATTCCCTGGGTGTACACATAGTTGTTCAACCAACCAGCCAACTGCCTAAGCCTTGCAAAAGATGTAGATGCTTCTTTAGCACAGTTTTTTATGGGCATTGCACCAAAGGGAATTTGTCAACTTTCCTGGACCGGGATGCACTGTGCACAGTCACTCATGCCCTCGTCACCTCAAGGCTGAACTACTGCAATGCTCTCTACATGGGCTGCCCTTGAGGTGCACACGGAGGCTTCAGCTAGTCCAGAATGTGGCTGTGCGGGTAGTTATGGGAGTGACTCAATACTCCCATGTAACACCACTCCTGCACGAGCTGCACTGGCTACCGGTCGCTCTCCACATGGGTTTAAAGGTACTGGTCTTGATCTATAAAGCCCTACATGGCTTAGGCCCAGGATACTTGCAGGACCACCTACTGCCACAAGCATCCTCCCAGTGCCTGGTCCACTCCCATAGGGTTGGCCTTCTCAGGGTACCCACGGCCAGACAGTGTCGGCTGGCGGCTTCCAGGGGGAGAGCCTTCTCTGTGGGAGCGCTGGCCCTGTGGAATGATTTACCCACAGAACTTCAGATTGCCCCAAACCTTCGCTACTTCGGCCGCGACCTGAAGACCTGGCTTTTTCACCAAGCAGGCTACGGCTGACCTTTTTAATTTAATTTTTAATTTTTAATTAGTTTTAAATTTTAAATCATGGATTTTAACTTGGATTGCCCCTTTTAATGTGATGTCTTGCTGTCTGTTCATATCTGTTTATGCTTTTTATATTTTATTGTTATATGTTATTGTAAGCCGCCCTGAGTCCTTTGGGAGAAGGGCGGCATAGAAATTCAATAAAATAAAAATAAATAAAATAAAATAAAATAAGCAGATTCCAAGAGGACAAGTTTGGGACTTTTTCTTCATGGATACTACCAAGATTGAGAATTTCTGGAGAAAAAGAGACTTGATAGACATTCCAGAGAAGAATGAGTTAATTGGAGTTTGGATGGATTTTTACAAATCTAATATACGTAATTGAAAGAAAGCAATGAAAACAATTCTGTTTATAAAGTGGGTCTGAATTATTTTTTTCTTCTGTTTTTATATACAATACTTGAGTAATTTCTAAAGTTTATAAAATATTATTGAATGTAAATTTGAAAGAATGAATGATTAGAAATATTTTTAAAGAAAAGTCTAGAGTTTTTAAATGATGCTTTTAAAAAGGTTATTTCCCCTTTAAAGTTAAAGAATTTCAGAGTATAGTAAATTGTGTTATATAAATGATGATACTTTATAAAGATTAATAGGCACAAACAGAAATATATATTATTCCCCACAGCAAAAAGAAGAGAGTTGAGATGATTAAATTGATTATTATATTCAAAGAAAAGAATGTGTTTAATTTCGTTTCCATTTGGAAATCGCTTCTGGATTTTGTGCTTGTGTTGGAAAGAATGAAATTTTGATTTTGCTGATTACATATGTTTGTGGTTACAAAAATGGTTAGTATATATCATGACCACTTACAAGCCATGCCCACCAAGCCACGCCCACAGAACCAGGGATAGGCAGATTTTGTTCTTTGATAGTGTTAAAGGTATCATCACAGGATGTAAGCTATTCAGAGTAAAGCTGCCTTTTCCAATTGATTGACAGTGATTAATCAATGCCGCAGGTGATTAAGTGGTGCTCCAGTTGTCGTGGGATTACACCCAAGGCCCCTATTACTATTGGTATATTGGTAATAATTCCTCCCTTAATGTGCTTTTCCCTCAGATGCTGTTTCACAAATATTTC
>JANHFM010008187.1:605089-615436 GCA_032468115.1 Grayia smithii
TGGCACCCTGAGGAGGGCAGCCCTATGTGAGCGCACAGGGTGGTGGGATGAAGGCAGAAGGTGGTCCTGCAAGTACCTGGGCCGATGCCATGGAGGGCTTTGTAGGTAAGTACCAGCAAAAATGATTAGGGGACTGGACATGTCTAATCTAATGAAGAGAAGGACCAGGAATGGCATGATACAGTAGATCCAATATCTAAAGGGTTGCCATAATGAAAAGGGGGGTTAACTTGTTCTCCAAAGCACCTGAAGGCAGAACAAGAAGCAACAGATAGAAACTTATAAAGGAGAGATCCAACCCAGAAATAAAGAGAAATTTCCCGACACTGAGAACAATAAACCAGTGAAATGACTTGCCTCCAAAAGTTGTGGGTGCTCCATCACTGGAGGTTTTTGAGGTTGTCTCAAATGGTATAAAGTCATCTGCTTGAGCACGGGTTGGACTAGAAGATCTCCAAAATCCCTTCCAAATATTCTGTTCTGTTCATATAATCCAGTACTTTCTCCAAAACTGGAGAAAGTTCTTAAATGTTGTAACTATAAATATTGCCATTGAGTTATATCTGGTAGAAGATATTTGTCTCAAGGCGAAATATGTTAAAAATTTATTGTCATGATTTATCAATTGGTCCAAAGTCAATATCCTCACTTCCATCCTATTATTTCCACATCATCATCTTTTCCTCCCTATATTTAAAGTTGGCTTTCCTCATAGTCAATTTAGCATGGAAAAAAGTGTTGACATTCCATTCCATAGTTTTCTAATTGATGTAAAATGTTTCCAGAGGTACTAGAGTTTTAGTACATTTAGATCCTAATACTATCCATTCAACTAAATAAAAAAGTAATATCGATTGTTGCTTTCCAGTATTTGATACTTGACAATAGGTAAGCATGAAAATATAGCTCAGTTCAGAAAACCAAATCCTCCCTCATTATTTGTAACTGCATTTTCTATACAGGTAACTTCAGAATTTAAGAAGCCCATAACATTTTCTAAACAAGGAATTTATTTTCTGAAAGTATTTTCCAGATCTGTTTTTTGAAAAGTACTTTGTGTTTTTTTCTTTTCTTTGACAATGTTATATATTTTTATCTGTTTCTTTTTTTGTCAGTACTGAAAAAGCAATAAAAAATGAAACTAGGAATACTTGTGTCTAAATCCCTATCCATGAAGCTCCTTGGGTAATCTGTTAGTCCTGTATTCACGATATTGCCTCTGAAATAAAGGGAGAGAGGTGTGAACACTTTGAAAGGGGAGAATCTAAATATAAGCTATGGAAATATTCTTTATGCTTATATCCAAGCAAGGAGAAAACCATGCTACGTTATATAAATGAGAACAGAAACAGAAACATATAGGACTTAACTGAAAAAAAAAAGATGCACAAGCTTCATATGACAGAGTTTTCTCCCTGATGTAAACAAAATAAAAACATTCAAGATAATGCTGAAACTCAGCAGCAGTTCAAATTTCTAACATAGGAGAAATTATCTTCAGTCTGCTACATTCCAGAAATGTTGGGAACTGGAGTTCCAATGCAGTTGGGAGGCCACCCAATTTGCTGGCTTTCTGTTATGAAAATGATAAATGGCTAACATTCCAAGGTCAGTTCTGCTACAGTTGCACTCTTATTTTCTGAGAATTTTCTCTTTCTCTGCTGTCAGTCTTGACTAAAACAAGTTAAACCATACACCATATCAATAGTTTGGCTCGCTTTATAAATAAATAACATACGGTACTCTGCAAATCTAATAGGGCTTGTATGGATGAATGTTATGCACTGTATTGCTCCTGACTTTTGATGATGTCTGGTGAAATAGTTGAAGAATTGGGGCTTTAAGAAACTAAGTCATTTTCCACTTCCTGCTGTGTGTCCAAGTGTCTGGAAACAAGACCCAATTAGTTAAAAGTTAACAAACAAACAAATGGAAGGTCAGCTCAGCTGCAGTGAACATGATTTCCTGTCCAGCCCCAAAATCCTCTTCATCCCTACCACAGTCCTTGCTGGCTTTACTCCCTTTACTCTAGTACAAGCCAAGTACAAGAGCATTACTGTGCTAATCTCCCTTCAGCCCAGCCTGGGCCTCTCACAGGATGACTGATCTTAGCTAGTTCCTAGACAAGATATTAAGTTTCTAGCCTTGCAGCCCTCCAGTGTTTTTAGTAAGGTCTAGCCTAGTCACTGTCCACACAATCCTTGTAGCAAAATAAATGGTTCAGTGTGCATATTTGTCAAACTTTTGATTTCTTTTAAATAAAGTTTGACAAACATGCAGACTAGGCCACTGCATAAATAACAGTATTGAAAAGAAAAGTTATTCTGATGACTAATATGCCGTTTTAATAGAAGTCTGAACCTCAGCAAAGGATATTGGTGTAGATATTAGATGAAAAGTCACATCTTCCTTTTCGCATAAATGCTTCATTTCCTGATTTTAAAAAAAAATTACATACACTGTTTTGTAGGACTGACCAGTAATCTTGAAACGGGAAAGGTGATTTGTAGTTTATGGGGATGCTCAGGCATCTAGATTGGCAAATAAGAAACCAAAAATCCTTATTTTCATTTTTAAGTGCTCTCAGAAAAAAAAATCCAAGACTGGTGTTTCACCATTTTCAAGAAATAATTTAAGTTCATTAATTAGTTAAAGCCAAGGAATTATAAAAGCTTCCTATACTATTTTACACATGGAAATTCTGAAGGAAATTTCCTTAATTTTGATGCAGTTAATTCTTAAGGTTTCAGCCTTAATCAAAGCTGAGATCGTTCAGATTATGAAATGAAGTGGTCACAACCATTTGTTCTTGGATGCTATGTCAAGGAGATCTGAGGTACAGTAAAAAGCAGCTCACCTTACTAGGTATGTCATATGTTGTGTTGTCAGAATTTTTTTGGATTTAAATACATAAAATCATAAATATATTACGATGCAGACTAGGATCCAAATGACTATACTTTTGTTCATAAACAATTGCTATGTATTTTGCATTTGTTTAAACAAAAGTAATCTGTGATAACTACTCAGTATAAATACATTATGCTACATCTAAGGGTCAGTTCGGTGTATTGATTAAGGTGCTGGCCTAGAGACCAGCAGAGTATGAGTTCTAAACTTTGGGCTAGTCACTCTCAGCCCAATTCGCAACACAAGAGTTTTGTTGTAGAAAAATAGGAGGCAGAAGAATTATGTATGTTTGAATTATAAAACAAGAATTATATATCTTCTTACATATAAACTTAGGTATAATTTTAAATAAGGGGAATATAAAACTGTAATAACAAAATAGTAATAATAATGTATAAATTAGATATTTTAAAAAATAATAGACCTATCAATTCTTGCATTTAGTATTTTTCTACTAATTTATGTTGCCACATTACATTCCACAAGAAGAAAGGGAGAGGTCTGTTTCTCTTATTTTGCTTATCTTCATTCCATATACTCTCTTCTTAGGAGTTCCACTTTCCATTTTTATTCCCCCGATCAGGAGCTGTGAACCTAAATCTAATGAACTTCCAAATACACACCCAAATATGAACACTTATTCTGACTAAATAAAAGCTAGAAATATTAATAACTAAAGAAAATCTAGAATAATTCCTGCCTCAGGGTAGGTAGCTGGTCATGTACCAGTTACTGAGACTGAATAGATGTAACTTGTTAAAAAACGAAAGAACCTAGGACAGATGTTGAATGAAACCCAGCAGTATAACTGAAGACGCACAGGCTTTCATGTTAAAGTGTTTCAGATTTAATCAGTTGAGTCTAGTCCAAAATTATATTACTAGATCAGAAAAACAATACATAAAGCTGCCTGTCTTGTATACATCTCACACTGGCATCCTGAAACCAGCACAACTTTCAATAGGTCAGAAATTATTGGAGTCCTTTTTTAAGGAATCATAAAAGATCATATTTAGATCACATATTTCATCTTGTTCTTTTCTGTACATATAAAGCCTGCTGCAACCTTATACAGAGGTGTGTGCATATATTAAATGACAGGGGCAAACTAAGAAAATGGTGCTTATATTTTCAAAAGCTTGTTAAACAATCAATAGGAAGAAGTTTATCCCAATTATGTGCCAAACTTATAAAATTAATCAACAATTTTATTACAATGATTTAACATAAAACAATTGCAGTTTGACTGGATGAGAGCAACAGACACATTTGTAAGAATAAAATAGGATATAATGATTAAAAGGGCTCTTAGAATTCTTACTGCCTGCTCAATTATAAGCAGACATATTAAAATCCTGTAAAAATCCTGTAAAACCATCATCTAGATTTTGAAATGAATTAAAACAATTTGTAGGTATACTCAGGCATATTTGATTATGACGTGAATTCATTTTTAAAAATTCGGAAAGATTTTGAACAGTTCAAGCTACAGTTCAAAAATATTTTTAAAATCCATTGATACATATCACCTAGAGTTTATTTTCAATCTAAAAGCAGAAGAAAAACTTAAGGAAAAGTCCCTATGCCTGTTGAACAAACCTTTGGCATCATGATTCAGTTTTAATATTGATACAGAAACGCCTATTATATCTGGGACAGCAGTAACCTCCAGGTTAAGAGGTAAGAAAAGAGAGGGGAATCTCTGTTTCATACTAAAAACATTCCTGGGGAATCAAAAGAATACTGATATAGAGAATGAATTGCCCAGAATGACTTTTGCTTAATACACAAGGGCCAAAAAGAAAAGGCTGCCCATCTTGTTAGATAGCACAAATCATTTAAATAAATACTAGCGTGAATCTATTCAAGACCCAAAAGGAGACTGGAGACATCACACTTTTTAAAAGGCAGCAACTGAGAGCAGTAAGATATTCTCATGTAGTATATAATTACCAATCTTACTTCCAAATTGAGGGACAGTGTCCAATTGCAAATATTTCAAAAGTTGCTCCTTTGTATATATTTATAGATAGATAGATTTTGTGCTTATGAAGAGAGCCAATCTATAATAATACAGATTTAAATTCTAAAGTAATACAGAAAGGAGATCAGTACTGGATACTGAAATGTACATCTCTCCACTTCTTCTAGGTTTCCTCCAAAATGCATTCAGAATCCTAATTAATAAAGGAAGGAGAGTCAGAAAAGGCTTTGAGATTTTGTTCACCTGGACTTTGAAGAATTTTGCTTTTATAGGTAGTCCTCAACTTACAATCACAATTAGGACTGGAATTTCTGTTGTAAGGTGGTGCAGTCATAAAATGAATCGTGTGACTGGACCTATTTTACAACCATTTTACCATGGTCATTAAGTGAAACGTGTGGTCATTAAATGAATCACAGTTAAGTGAACCTGCTTTCCATTTGACTTTGCTTGTTGCAACATCACACATCACTATCTTCATGTGACAGCAAGATGCTGCAACTACAACCCACATGTGAGTCGGCTGTCAAGCGCCTGAATTGTGATCACCTGACTGAGGGGGGTATGGAATAGTTGTAACTTTGAGGAGAGTTTGCAAGTCATTTTTTCTGAGGTTGTCATAACTCTGAACCACTTTTAAATGAATGGATGTAAATACAGGACTACCTATATGTTGTGTGAACTTTATGCAGCAAGATAAACAGATAAATAAAGGGAAGGAATACTACCCTGTATTACTACAGAAAAGTATTACAGTATTACTACAGTCTTTCCTGGAGTTTCTACCGTAGTAAAGTTGAGCACATTTATCTTCCAAGATTAGATGATATGGGCATGTTCCAGGTACTATAGACACGCACTACAAGGGCATGTTTATAACTGGACAAGTAGCTATTTGTTTCTTGCAATACAGTATATCTGGATGAAAATTGCCCCAATGACTCCACGGCAAAGAAATGAGACACCTCTTGAAAATGTACTTTCAGCTTCCTTTTCTCTGTCCCACAAAAGATAAATCTAAATATACATGAGCCCTTCCATTAGTCTTACCTGTATAGGTTTGGGCAAAAACAGTGCAAAGCTTCCAAACGGAAATACCAATAATGCTGACCTCTGACATAATTTAATGAATATTCAAACTGGATTCAAATACCCCACAATTTGGGGTCACTGCCAGTGAGATGAAAGAATGCTAATTTTCCCAAGCAATCTTGTTGCAAACCTGGGCCCAATTTGTGGCCATTCCAAGCCAAACAGGAATGGGAATCCTTGTAGTCCTTATTGCCTTAATCGAGGATATTTCCCAGGATTCTCTTGCCTGAGGAATGCACAGCGCTGAATGGCTCAAAACCTTTTCCTATTACATAGGTACAAACTATAACAATTAAACATATGAGTAAATAAGTCTCTGAATATAAAACAGGGACAAAAGATTCAAAGGTTCAAGAAGTTGGGAATAAAGAGAGTTAATCAATTTTGCTCTCCATTCTTCAGCTCACTTAGCTCTGTTCTCAGAGAGGTGACGCTTAAAAAAAAAAGAAGCGTGCTCATGACAAAAAAAAACAGGGTTATAAATATAAAAAGGAATTCATTGTCAAGCACCAGTAACATCACCAGTTTTGTGCAGGCAGGATGAGCTCAGAATTTTCCCCAGAAATAGATATTTAATCCAGGAAAAAGGGGGAAAGTCATTTTTAGCACTGTGACTCTCTGGGCTACTCCTTGGATGGTAATGGAAAATTATCCTTCTGGCAAAGAACAGTTTGTATTGAAGAAACTCACAGCTAACAGCGAAGACATCGAAGCTGGTATGAACCAAATGCTTCACAAACTCAAAGATGTGCTCCCGAATGATAGCCTTGGAGTTTGCCAGTAAAGCCAAATCCATACCTTCAAGGTGCTACAGAGTCAGATAAGCTTATCTCATTTCTTTTTTTAAAAAAGTGGGATATGAAGACTGTCTGTTTGGCTTCTGCTGTGCTGGAGTGCTAGGATCCATTTTGGGGTGGTCACTGCAATCCTGCTGCAAGCTATTACTCCATAATGGCTCGGTACAGTGCAGGCTCGATGTAATCCTCACGATAACGCGAGTTGATCACCCTCTGTCTTTTTCTCTCTTGTTTGACTTCTTTCTCTGTGAAGATCTCTGTGAAGCGCATATCAGAGGCAACAGACTGCAAATCAAGTAAAGGCAAGAAATGTTAAAAGGACAAAGGAGAAAACTAAACTATAAGTGATAATGATTCGTCACAATTTTCCTTTTGCATAATAAAAATCATGTTATTTTACTGGAAAACAACAAGAGAGATTTTGGGACTCTTAACTATCCAGTTTAGAGTAAACTACTTAGTGTAGATCCACCTCAACTCTTGAGACTCCAAGTGGCTGTTTACCATTAATCTACAAATTTGCAGAGTTCAATAATGGGCTCAACAAATAGTATTCTGAAAATCTATTTTTTCTTTCCTTTGAAATGGCTTTTGGAATCTTTAGTTTAATAATTTTATTATATCCTTGAAGCATCTGGAAGTGTCCTAGTGACAGAAGAAATGTTCCCTATGTGGGAACTGATGCTCTCTTGTGTGAGAAGAATTTTACGTATCAAAATCTATCGCTGTTTGACTTACCAGCCTTGACTTGACTCTTTTAGGAAGTTCTTCATCAAGTGTATACACATCATCCCTTTTTGCCATCAGTTGGGATCCATCTTCAAACTCCACCTAGAATCAGAACAATCAGGTGGCTGTCAGATGAACATAAGCATCAATTGCTATTTCTGTATCATGCAATTTAGTACAGAATATTTTTATGGAGCAGGATCCCAGCCAACTGGCATACAATTTCATGTACTCATCATGAAAGAGTTGGCAGACCAGCTACTAATAACAGAAGAGAATATCTAGAAACTAGTTTACAGTATTACAATACACAATTACAATGCATGAGAATTAACACCTCTTCACACAAATGTTAATATATCAATCAATGTATCTTTTGGAACAGTCAATGACATGTTATCTTTCTCATGGCAGGCCAGAATACAACCTTCAGAGATTTCAGAACTCCCAAATTAACAATACACAGAGAGTTAAAAAGAGAGAAAATGAGAAAATCGATCCCATTTCTCTCACTTACCTGGTACATCTGGATGATATGAGAAGCCACAAATGTAGCTCCATAGACCTGTCCATCTGTCCATCTGACTTGAACAACTTCTCCTGGAGGTGGAGGACCAACCTGGAGGCAATCTCGACTCTGTCCACATTGGAAAAAGTTTGACAAATATAATTATGTACTGAACAGCAAACAAAAGAAACATTGCCTAAAATAATGGACCCTGGAGAAGCTTGACAATTGAGCTGGTACATGGCAAGGAGCAGGAAAGTGTCTAAGTACAATTCTGTTAACATCAGGAGGTAGTTGCAATGAACTTAATCTTATAATCAGAATATTCCTGCCATGAACAGATTACAAAATGTACAAAACTAATCTTGTTCTACAACTACTCGTTAGTTATACAGATATCTGCATGAACATAAAACAAGAAAAAATCTGGTAATAGAATAGAATCTTCATCTGGAATTACTTTTTCTCTAACGAAAGATTCTAAAAGGTACTGAAGAGAGGGAAGGAGAAAGGGAAGAGATTTCTAATTTAGGAATCAAATAATCTATGCTATATTTAGCTTTGCATTATGTAGCTCAAAAGTATTGTCCTGATGCTTTAGACATTTGGCCCACTTCAGCAATCTGAGACTTTATGATTCTTAGGACTGTATATTTTCTGGTGCAATAATTTTTTTAATTGCAAAGCATACCACAATATCTTCTGGATATAGATTATCACTGAAGGAGCCATCATCAAAGTTGACCTCATAAAATGTTTCCTTCGTCAGATTGACCACTTCACATTGATAGAAACGTCCATTCTTGTGCTTGCTTATCACAGGCTGTCCCACAGCAAGATCCTGTAGACCGGCCTTAGCTCGCTGAAGAAATAAAGGAGCTATAATCAATGTTATATTCAAAAGATAAAACTTGATGGTTTAACTACATGAAATACTTTGAAGGTTGTGGAAAATTGCACAAAATACAAGTACTTCCTATGCATTATCTGGAAAGCACAGAAAGATTATTTTTACGTCTCTTTTGAAAAGCTTTTTCATTTAAGATTTTTATTATGTCTTTATATTTTTATTGCTGATGCAAACTATATACCATCAACTTTTAATGAAGGTATAAATAGAAGGTTCAGTAATATTAACAATAGCAACAAAACTAGCAGTTGCTTTGAGCAGATAAACATTTTAAAATAAAGGACAAAGCAAGTATTTCATTATATGGTGTGCATGTGTGGGCCTCCTGAACACTTTTACTACTGCTTTTCCAAACTGATTAAGAAGTTCAAAAGTAATGTGTCAAGTACAAATGGTAAGTTAGGCTGAACCAAAGTCTCTATTGCTTACCTCTGCTTGAGATGGAATTTTATGTCGAAAGCAGGTAATGAAGACCACAAATGGCCAGTCATCTGGCTGCATCATGACTCCAGCTGCTTGAGCGCAGCTGACGTGGAAAGATGTAGGACAGCGGCCATGAGAGCACTGCACACAACAACCAGCAATTCTCTTCCGCCTCTTCTTGCAAAAGACACATTTCTGTGCAGAGAAATTTTCAAACAAAACCTGCATTCGATGTGTATTTCAATGGCACTTACAATCTGCTTCAATGGACAGGCATTTTCTTTAAAATTAATACTATACAATCTTATGAAGAAAAAATACATGATGTTTAATTATAATTATATACACACAATTATATATGTAATTTTATTTCCCTGTAGATTCTTGTAGGGATTGTCGTCTTTATTTATATACTAAAATATGTGACTATTGATGGGAAGTCTCTGTATGCTTCTTTCTGTACATAGTATATTACAGCATACATTGGGTACCGGGTTTCCCCGAAAATAAGACAGGTTCTTATTTTCTTTTGACCCTCCGAATAAGGGCTTGGCCTTATTATTAGGGGGTCTTATTATTGTGGGGGTGCAGGAGGCGGTGAGTGTGAGACTGGATGTTCCGTCGCTGTCACCTCCCCTTCCTGTTCTCTGCGCCAGCCGAACAGCCCAACACATCCCACCCTACCCCAATGGCAACAGCTGCTTCCCTTCCCCGCTCTTTATTGAGAGGGGTGGCAGGTGGTGCGGGGGAGAAATGAGACACATGGAGCGAGACGTGGCTCCCCTTGCTGTCTCTTCTCCCCCCCTTGCTAGGCATGACAGGGCTCCTGCCCCTTGCTTAGCCACCTGTCCCCTTTGGGGATGCAATTTGGGGGTGGCAGGTAGGGTGGGTGAAAAGCGGGACATGCGTCTTACCTTTCCAGCTCTGTCGCATTCCTTGTCGTTGTGTCCAGGGAGACACGCTGTAAAAGAAAACCTTCTCATGAGTTCAATCA
>JANHFM010008187.1:627938-646238 GCA_032468115.1 Grayia smithii
ATGGAAGGCTGAGTCAACCTTGAGCCTGGTGAGATTCGAACCAACACTAATTGCTGGCATCTGGAACTAAACTGAAGTACTTAGCCAGAGCATTAATTAGGTGAGCTACCAAGGCCCTTATAAACTAGCCTCAAACAATTTTAAAATAGTCAAAGAAAAAACAATTAGCCAAATCTGATAAAATTACTAAAAAAGCTAGGCCAATGATTCTGACCACATTTTTAGAAACTTCTGGATTCTGGGAGGAAAAAAAATGCAGATAATCAATGTGCTATAGCTGAGACCTTCATGGCATTTTTCCCACGATCAGATCAGCACCAAACCTGCTGGCCACCTCAGGAAGGACACCTGATCAGAAAGACTGTGAAGATCACTAACATGATGAAGGGCCTATCCGTAGGAAGGGATGGTTTCAGGGGTGAAATCCAGCAGGTTCTGACAGGTTCTGGAGAACCGGTAGCAGAAATTTTGAGAAGTTTGCAGAACCGTCAAACACCACCTCTGGCTGGCTCCAGAGTGGGGTGGGAATGGAGATTTTGCAATATTCTTCCCCCAGGAGTGGGGAGGGAATGAGGATTTGCAGTAGTATCTTTCCCCTGGAGTGGGGTGGGAATGGAGATTTTGCAGTATGCTTCCCCTGACACGCCCACCAAGCCACACCCTGCCCACCAAGCCACACCCACAGAACCAGTAGTAAAATAAATTTGGATTTCACCACTAGATTGTTGCTATGAAGAATTGTTTTCCATGGTGTGATGGGGAATGGGAAGATTTTGTTATTGTTCTTGGCTATCTGATTTGTGATACAATTTTTGTGTTACTGGGGAAGTGGGGTTGATGGTTTTGGTACTGTATGAGCCTTTTGGGTGATTGCAGACTATGTACATATATAATTAAATTTCAAGCTGTAGGGATTTATTTAGAAGTTCTATACAATATGCAGGTCTAAATCATTAGACTCATCATTTGTGTTTGGTAATATTGATCAATACCTTGGTGAATCTTTGCCACTTAGCAAAGAGACCAATTATCTGTTATTCTTAGTAATGATTTTGTAAAACTTTCAATCCTTCACAGGAAATGACGTAAAGGGAAGAACAGCTCGGAGAACCTCAACAATTCAATTATTTTACTTGTTGATTAAAGAACCATTTGGGTCTCTAAGACTTTGGGATATTAGGCTGCAGTGGTTTAGAATGTGTTCTAGAAAAAGTATCCCATTAGGAAGCAATCCATCTATTTTAAAATTAATTTTAGTTTCAGTATTTCTTTACCACCATTACATATCCCTAGAAGACTTACAGATAATGGAAACAATTAAAGCTATAAACATAATCATAACTCTCAATAAATAAATAAAATATGAAATAGTCCACTGCAAACTGGGCAGGAAAGAAAGCATAGCTGTTCATCTCTGTTGAAAAAGACATGTTTCTATCAGTTCATGTCCAGAGTAGAGGCTAGTTCGATCTTGGAAATAGGGAGAATGTTCCAGAGATTAAGAATGGAATAATATCCAAAATCCTTATGGGCACATTTTTAAGAAGCTGTTAGAATGCAGTATTGAAGGCTGATTCTGCCCACAGCCCAGAATTCGATTCTGATGGGCTCAAGGTTGACTCAGCCTTCTATCTTTCCGAGGTCGGTAAAATGCTGACATTGTTAACTGCCCAGAGAGTGCTGTGAAGCATTATGGAGTGGTATATAAAACAAAGTGCTATTGCTAATTGTAATGCAAACCATGGTCTCAAATTTTGATACTGTCAGAGACTTAATTGCCTTCCCTCAAGATGGATTCATTTGAACCCTCCAGTATTTTGAGACATGAAAAAACTTCCACATCTCTAAGCTTGTTTGATTGTTCCCATTCATTGTCATATATGTTTGTGTTCAGCTGTTCTCTTCATAAAGATCATAAATGTGGCTTTTATATGTCGCCAATAACCTTATCCTTATCTGAACAGAAGGAGGCAGCAGTTCTAAATTATTCCTTAGTCCAGGAAGAGAAGTTGACAATATTGCTGCTGCTTCAGATTATAGAAGTACTAAAACAGTCCTACTCTGTGGCCATAGATCAATTCTGTAATGTAAAAAAACCCTAAACGGCAGCACAGACGAAATACCATATTTTGCACAGCTCTAAATTCAATTCAAACCATTTTGAATTGAAATGCCTCATTGTGAAATGAGAAGTTCCCTAATTTGAATGAAAAATAAATAGCTGTTTTGAGATTAAAACAATATTTTGATGTGTTTTGAACAAGCTGTGTTTTACACGCAGAAGAGAACTATTACCGTGTTTTCCCCCAAATAAGACCCTGTCTTATATTTTTTTGAACCCTGAAATAAGCGCTTGGCCTTATTGCCATGTGGTCAAAAGCCCGATTGGCCTTATTATCAGGGGAGGTCTGATTTTGGGGGTGTTGTGTCTGCGGAGCTGCCGAAGGAGCCTAGAGAGTGCTGACGTGACATGTCCTGATTAGTTCCTTAAGGCGGGAAAATTGAGGCTACACCATTGGTTACTGGGTTTTGACAGTTAAGGGGATAAGAACAGTGGTGGGTTGCTCCCGGTTCGGCCCGGTTCGCGCGATCCGGTAGCGGTGACACTGTGACATCACCAAACGGGTTCTCCGCGACCGGGAGCCAGGCCCACCCACGTGCCTGTACTTACCATTCCCTGCGCTCTGTGTGCTCCGCACATGCACAGAACGCTTTTTTGAGGTTTTTTTCTCAAAAAAGGTTACTGTGCATGCGCAGAGTGGCCGTTTGGCACACGCACAAAGCACGCGTGCGCCGGCCACGTGCAAAGCGCGTGCATAATCAGAACCGGTAGTAAAGGTAAGTAGAACCCACCCCTGGATAAGAACTGTTACCTCTTGCTGTGTTGTTGTTGTTGTTAATGTTAATCTGTTCTGGATTGCCTTGTTATTGCTAGTTTTGAATAAACGGATTGTGTTAACCATCCTTTTCTCCTCATTCATGCTGACTCTCGCTTAGTTTATAATAGGGGGAAACAGGGTAATACTAAAAAAGCCCTTCTAAGATATACAAAACAGCCCAACCTATTTTCAGGGGCAGATGCTTTGCATTTGAAATAGGGTATTCTGAATTCAAAAGTATTCACCTCAAAACACTTTGTGCACTTCTACTTTGAACCATCGGATGCATTTATATATTATGTATGGGCAAGAAAATGTATTCTGGGCAAGAAAATGGAATTTAAATAATAAGAATAAGGAAATAGTAGTATTTATTTAAAAAAATAACACCTCCCATCTTTACAAGAAAATAGATGCATATCCTTTAAGAGTCTTCAGTAACTTACATAATAACTGTATCAGTGTTTCTCAACCTTCCTAATGCCGCAACCCTTTAATACAGTTCCTCATGTTTATTATTTATTTATTTATTTATTAATCATATTTATATGCCGCCCATCTCCTGAAAGACTCTGGGTGGCTCACAGAAGTACAAATCAAACAATTATGTAAAACATTTTTATAAATACAATCATAAATAAATAGGCTAAAATAGAATTAAAATCGAATAAAATTTAAAATCTAAAAATTTAAATTCAACTTCCTCAAGAGTGTATTTTGGACAGGAAAGCAGTGAGGATACATTTCTGTCAGCAGACCTTGGGGATCATCAGACCTTATCTACCGACAGAAGTGATCTGTGCCTCATTCTAATCTCCTCACATTTATTCAGGTAATGCAATAATTCACATGACTAGAAAAAGACATTTATATGAAAATCTCCATGTAAATTGTGTCTGTGTTTCAAACTCTGTTACTGCATTATAGATTTCCTTACAATGAATATTTTAGTCACAGAAATAAATATAGAAGCTTAAAAAAATAAATAATTTTATTTTGTGGGTGTGTACAGGTATCCCCCAACCTGTGTGTTCAGCAGCCAGTTAAAAGTTACAATGGCACTGAAAAGTGAAAATGTATAACCATCACTGCACCTCCAGGATCAAGGAATTGTGATCATGCGTTCTTGGCAAAAAGCTCACCTAACAGTGGAGGTATCCCATCGTCACGAATGTCATTTGTGAATTTCCCTGCCAGCTTGTCACAAGTCACTGTGGTAAGTCACTCACACTCTTCACTGCCTGGCAGCAGCTAGTCCTTGTACCTTGTAGGAAACTAGCACACCCTCCCCCACCCAGCAGCAGTCACTCCTGGCCCAGTATATGCATACCGTACACCACATTTTAGCTCTCTGCTGTATGTAAGCTGCCTGGGTCTCCCTTAATGACTTCTGATTTTTGCTCAACGATGGCAATGGGGGAATGCCATCATTAAGCAATGCGATCATGTGATACGCTTTATGACCACATTGTTTAGCGATGAAAATTCTGGTACCAATGACCATCATTAACAGAGTTCTACCTGTATGTACAATTATAAACACTGACATACAACTATTTGACTTTGAAGCTGAAAGTACAAAGAGAAAGATCTTATCATAGCAAATATAACATTCATAATCCTAAATGTAGTTTCTTACAAATTTATAATAAATCACAACCTAAATCAAACATGCCTGCAGGGTATTCTTTCAAATCAAACCTAGTATGTTTTTATTTAAGATGAAGGACATTTAGAACAAAAACATAAAACTTGAGATTAGCTTTACTATCAATATATAAATGTGAAATTATAGAACTGCTGTGAGAAACAGCTTTTGGTTTGTTTTTCATTTTGTAAAAACGAAGCCATTGTAATGTACTTTGACAGTTTTGTCAATCCCATATTTATATTCATAAATAGAAAATCAAAGTGGTTCAGTTATGCATCCTAGGTTTGATTTAAAAAAATAACCATTATCTGAGAAGTACACATTATTTGTAAACAGTAGGTAGTAATAGAATAAAACCAACTCAGCTTTTGAAGCTGAAAGCTAAGGAAACATTTCGCAACGCCTGAAGACATTTTTTAAACTCATCTAAATACCATTAAACATCTGCTTTTTTATTTTATTGACTTAAACCATTTCTAAAGAGTCATAATTCAAAAAGGTAAAGATTTAATCTAAAAGCCACAGGGAAAAATTTCAACCTGGGGAGCATTTCTAAAATATAATGACCACACTCCAATAAATGATGAATCTGCTATTTATTGCTTTGGGTACAAAATAGTTTTATCTAGCATTATCTGCAAAAACTGCATGCATCATTTTATTTGAAAAGAACCTATACCTAACGGACAAAAAAGTAAAGGATGCAATTTTAAGTCCAATTACTGGAAAATTCCATTGGAAGCAAAGAAATGTATTATAGCTGGGGAAAAAAATCAATGTCCTTCTTTAAAATGTGCTTTCATAACATAAATCAGCAGCTGTAGGCTTGGGTACTATGAAGTTCCCATAATACAGCACAACAAATAAAGCAGTACTTAATTTATATTGATCCTAGAGAGAAACTGAATACTCCCTTGTTACTATTTTAATTGTTGAATCAATTATCATATATGTATATAGCCAATTTATAATAATTAAGGACCATAATTCAGTTAAACCTAATTTCATTTTGCTCTGAAAAATTGTATTTACCTGGATATATATTTGTTTGGCTCATTCTAAAGCATGTAAAAATAATTGATCAATGATACCTTCTTGAATATAGAAGCTGAAATATTCAATATACTAATTTCGGAATAAGTCTTATTCAAATCTGTTTATTCTAAAACATGTAGATTACCATATTTAATTTACATACTTTATTAGAATATGATGCTACAATGTGGGATAAATAGGCTGCATGACATTCAGACTTACATAACACATTTTCTTTTAAGAATGCACAAATAAATACATTGTGGTTGAAATTCTGGGTTTGTAAAAATAATCAAAATGAATTTGCACCTTCTCTAATTTCAAAACAACATGAAGCTGTGATTGATTTTAAACATTTAGGATGGAAAAAGAAAGAAAATTAAAGATATTATGGTTCAAGTATGATAGATGAAACTGGATAATGCAATTTGTTTTGCCCTAGCATAATTTATAAACCCATAAACCCACTATTGCTTGTTCAACAAACTATTGTTAATACTAATTGAAGATTACATACAAATAAAACTATATTGTCATGGATACCTATTGCCATTCCATAATGGCAAATAATATAAAGCATTAAGTCAAAATATAAACATTCAATTTGACAAATATTCATGATTCTGAGTTAAGGGATTATGTGCCGAGTCAAGTGCATTTTTGCTACATTCAATTTTATTATGAAACTAGTTTATTTTTATGAGACAGATGTTTTTGTTTGTTTTTCAATTTGTACTTCTACTTCATTAATTGTCCAATAAATTCTTTCAGGTTTTTACGTGAAAATAATTTTAAAATGCCCCAATTATTTTCTATTAATGTTTTGATGTGTTCTACTATAACACTGGATTTACATCATGCTTCATTATCATGGCATATATTCTGACTAGATTTTCATTCATTCATTCCAGCTTTGACAACATTGTTAAACATCCTGCCCCAATTTTCTTTCTTTGAAAAAGTTGATATTAAGCCCTGACTAACTCATCAATTATTTTCTGAGATGAACAAAGAATGAGCTTAATCTTGTAACTTATTTTGTCTATCAAAGGTCTTTTATTATTTTATAGCAGTTTGGAATTATGAATTATGGAACTAAAATCCCATGGTATATTATATACATATATTGAAATAAACAAGATTAATAGAAATGGTAATACCAAAAAATGGGCAAAATAAAAAAAAATCTATTGTGATTATGTTATTAAATTATCATACCTTCCAAAGGATCCTTATTCAAACCCAGTTGACTTATGATATATCTAGGGATGTCAGTTTTAATGCCTTGCCCCTCTTTTGCATGGCCTTCTGCAGCTTCCAAAAGATAGTAAAATTCTTCAGGATCAAACTCCTAATGGAAAAGGAAGAAAACATGAATTGGAATTTCACCCTTACTCCAGTAGACATTAACTTACTTCTTCCTGAAGGAAAAGAACCATTTCTGTTTTATGGTTGCTATTATATATGTTTGTTTTGCAATGGAGAACGAGGAGGAAAAACTGAAATTAAACTTAACTTCTTCTCACAAAAAAGTCCTCAATTTATTTAAAAAGGAACTTCTAATAATCTGGATACACAGGACCCATGCATGGAACATCAAACGTCTACTGGATAAAACTGAAAGGAAGACTGGAGTACCTCAAAGGAATATGGAGACCACCGTGCTGCAGACAGCATGGAAAAGTAACTTAGTAAGGGAATCTATCCCATGCATACTGCATTTATGCAGCCTACAGTAACTGTGGGGTCCTTAGTGCTCTCCGATATGGTTGTTTTCTTGCAGATGTGCATGGATGATGTTACTTAGTTTGGTAATGAAATGTTTATGGACTATATAGCATCTGTTACAAGGCTATTTACCCGTACAGAATTACCTGTAAACTCTAAAGTGTAAAATATAACAATGAATTATATGAAATTTGATTAAGTGTTATTTTAACATTCACCAGATTATCTGATGATTAAATTTCTTTGTTCCTTGTAGATATTCAATCCAATCGTGTTTTTTTAGAAAGATATGTAATTTCAAGTTAAATTGCATACTGTATTCATTCTCTAAAAATTATTGTGTATTTTTCTTTGCCAAGTTTTAAACATATTTCTTAGTAGAAATTGTATGTGTAACAGACTTCAATGCTATCATAAGCATGTACATATTATTATTATTTATTTATTATTATTTATTTATTTGTCAAGCGTATATAAGATAACAACATAATTAGAATACATGAAAAGAGTAAGAATAAAAAGGAATACATAGTTATATCCTGATGCATTATAGGAGATAAGTAATATGGTTCATCTCTAATATTAGCCAGATATTATCTACTTCTGACAGTCTCTGGATCTTAATCAAAGGCCCAAATGTTCTTCAAGGTATTGTTAAGTTTTTAAGCAATGTATCAGGACACTGGCAGATTCCTCACTTCCTCACTGATATTACCAGACAACTGGCAGACCCTAAAGATCCTAAAAATACTGCAGATCCAATATTTGTACTGAACATTTATTAGATATCTATTAAATCAGATGTAATAAAGTTGCCCTATTTTCAACCAGATCCAAGGATAGTCCTCTCATCATTATTAATACAGGAAGTTGCTCACTTCAACTCCTACCCTCAAAACGACGCTATAAAGCACTGCACACCAAAACAACTAGACACAAGAACAGTTTTCTCCCATCACTCTGCTAAACAAATAATTCCCTCAACACTGTCAAACTATTTACTAAGTCTGCATTACTATTAATCTTCTCATCGTTCCTATCACCCATCTTCTCCCACTTATGGCTGTATGACTGTAACCTTCTTGCTGGTATCCTTATGATTTATATACACTGTTTCCTAATATGATTTTATTGCTTATGTGTTCCCTATGACTATCATTAAGTGTTGTACCTTATGATTCTTGACGAACTCTTTTATATACACTGAGAGTGTATGCACCAAGACAAATTCCTTGTGTGTCCAATCACACCTGGCCAAATAAAGAATATTTCATCCCATCCCATCCCATCCCATCTCATCTCATCCCATCCCATCTCATCCCATTCTGTATTAACTTCACTCTGCAACTATGCCTCCTTATGAGAGTACTATACTGTTTGTTAGTAAGAATGAATGGTGACGTCAAACAGTGGAGGCTAAAAGTAATTACCTGGAAAAAGGGAGAGGAGAACAAAACAACAAGTATTTCATAAGTTTGATATTACCAGATACTTTCTGACAAAGCATTTGTTGTTGAACTGAGTACTTTGAAATATTATTAATAAATAAATAAAACAACAATGCACAGAGTGGCCTCTATAAAACTGAGGCTACAGCTATATGTCTGAAGTAGACACGAACCTGATGAATTAACAGAAAAAACATTAGGGAGTCATTAAAAATAGGGTATAGGAAAGCTAACATATCTGAAAAATATGAGAACTAAACAAGTATTATCCTATTTCCATTTTACAAGCCTTATTGTTTAAATATCTAATGAAAAAAAAGTATCTTGAAAATTGTACAAACAGGCATACCTTATCTTTAACTAAATATTTATGGATGTCCACTGTGACATCTATATCAAAAACAGTAGTCCTACATAACTAATCAGAGAGTTCTACCTTTCTCCATCTGAAATCTTTTTTCCTTAAACTGTCCTAGAGGCTTTATTTGTATGAATTAATACATTTTTATAGATATCCTAAGTTAAAATAGCGAGATCTACTTCATAGTGCAAAAAAGATATAGGATGCATTCCCTCAATCATAAAATATTAAATTGATAAATGTTAATCTATAATTCTGTTTGATGAACATTTAGGAATAAGCAACAATTCTTACTAAAATAGACTGCTTTCCATACTCAATCCAACGAAGTGTGGCAAAATTAGTAGATTCAGCACAGTTGAAGCCATGATTAAAACCAGCATGATATCCATAAGGAAAAGTTATCATGAATTCACCAGCTTCCTGCGTCACCTAAAAGAGAAGCAATCAGTATGGATTTCTATATCTTATATAAACTCTAAAATTCATTTGATAATTATTTTATAATTTTCAGTACTACTAAACTGGAAAGAGCCCATATTTCTAGCTTTTTCTAAGAATTGCTTAATGAAAATATATCCCAGCAAATTAAAAAAATTGTATCCTTGGAATTTACAGATTATCTATAAATTATGTGAAAAAAGTATACACAGGGAATATTCTCAGTGTGAAGACGTAATGATGCAATTCCTGTTTTTTAAAATTCTATTTCTCTCTTCCCACATTCTCAGTTCTCATTGGCTGTTTCAGAGTGCTTCCCACACTCAAGATTCTTTCTCTAAAGATGTTTAGAGAATCTGTAAAAATAGGAGGGGTTTTTCTAACTGATACCTCCCTACTGTGTGCAACTATTGAAAAGTTAGAGAGGTGAAAACAAAATATAGGATGTTTTCCAATCTGGCCTTTTTATTTTCAGTTCCTATAATCTTATAAGAATATCTACCTTCCTAGATTTCTGTAAAATGCCATCAATTTTTCCTTACTTTGTCAAATGGGATGCCATATTTCTTCAATATTGATGGTGAGATCAAGGTCATTTTGTGACGGAGAAAAGCTTCACAACTCTGAGCACTTCCAGGAAAGAATCCTATTTAAGAAACAGATATTCAGCAAGTAGTGTTGAAAAGGACTGTTTGTAAACATACATTGGATGAAAAATTGAATACTTTGGTATGGCTTTTTCCATGGTTGACAACGCATGAAAGATAGATAAAGTAACCACAAAGCTTTGAGGCAACTTTCAGACAAAAGTTCCAAATGGAGAAAAGAGAAGTACATTTTTCTTATTCCCTCTTAACACATAATGAAGCATCAGACATTTTTTAAAAAGTAAGTCATAATTTTTTTCACATATAGAGATTTAAGAAAGTTCTTAGGTCCTGAAATTCAATAAGTTGGGGGTGTTCCGTATTATATTTGTTGGACTTTTATAAATAAAATGAAATAATGGAACAAGATTTCAATAATTTTTCAAAATTATTGCTGTTATTTTACACATAGCCCTTGACTTACAACCACAGTTGGGACCAGAATTTCAGTTGCTATGCAAGGCAGCTGTGAAGTGAGTCACGCCCAAATTTATCACTTTTTTGGCCTGGTTGTTAAGTGAATCACACAATTATTAAGAGAATCTGGCTTTTCCCATTGACTTTGCTTGTCCGAAGACCCCTAGAAAAATTGCGAAGGGCAATCACGTGACCCTGGGATGCTGCAACTTTGTAAATATATTCTGGTGCCAAGTGTCCAATTTTTAATTATACGACCACAGGTATTGGTCATATAATCAAAAATTGCTCGTAACAATTGTTAAGAGCAAGAACTGGTCTTAAGTCTCTTTTTTCAATACCATTGTAACTTCAATCACTAAATGAATGGTTATAAATCCAGAACTACCTGTAGTAAAACCAGATTAGGGTTACAATTAAGTTTTTTTTTTAAAAAAAAGCTGTCACTGTTTTTTAGAAACTATACAGACTGATTTAGAGAGAGAGGGATGTTTACCTTTAGCAAGACGTTCCAATCGCTTCCCATGCTCTGGAGGAATAGAGTACCTGTGATTGCACATAAACAAATTACAAATATAATCACAAAAAAAATAAACTGCTTTAGGCTTATGTTATATAACAATGCTGATATATAATAAGCATATTTAATCATTTCCTATCTTCTCATCATTCCTATACTGAGAAAATCAGCTTCTTGTTAAATATGATCCTCAGTTAAAAATGGATGTACATTTTGATAGACACACACACACACACACACACACACACACACACACACACAAAGGATATCTCACCAGGACTTGGGTTCCCCAAAATGCAGATAATTTATACTGTACAGGTCCATGTCCTCCGTGTGCCAGGCAAAGGAAGTTTTCCACATCCCAAAGTAGAGATAAGGTGTATTCACTCCCTCAATGGTAATACCACTTTCATTTTCTACTATATCCAGAATTGTATTCAGATGACCAATATTCCACTCATCTACATGCTAAAAATAGATTAAACACATTTTTTTTAAAAAAAGCAATAAGCTAGTAACATATTCCAATATCTATATAAAAAAATCACTGAGGGTACTCAATTTTATTTTATGAATATTGTAAATTAAATTTGCCTCATATATTCCATCAATATACACCTTACATATACATATTTCAATTTTCAGGGGTCAACCTAGGAAATTCAATAACACTAATGCTGAAAACTTAAGATGAATCTTAAATCAATGCAAAAAAAAGTTAACACTAACTAACAAATAGGGAAGCTATTAATTATGTCTCATTATTCCTCTTACCTTGTCATAGAGTGTACCATTAACATCTGCCCCATAGATGGGAGCATTGAAAGTGAGATTCTTCCAGTACTTGCGTTCAAGGTCTTCAAAATCTGTATACCGAGGAGTACAGTACCTAAGGGAGCACAGGTTCACTGTCTTAATATAACTTGTCCATTCACTTTCTTTATTCACTGACAAATGTCATGAATTATCATCAATTTAAAATACACATTACAAATACAAATTACACATTACAATACAAATTAAAATACACAAGCATCCTGGAAATCAGAATTTAAGAAGATAGTCATGTACAAACATTCTAGATGAAAGAGACAGAGTCTATCATTTAAAATCTGTAATAGAATTAACTAAGATTTCAACTAAATAATGCTCAAAGGCTGAAATTGTTCACATAGAAAGATGCTGTAACTTTTACCAATATTATTTTAATGTAATTTCATTCTCTTGGTTTTAGTTAGTAAAGGCGGACAGCAAAAATATGTATCAGGCCAGCAGTATCTTACAGAAATCCATTTAAAAACTAGTTTTGATCTAGAAACTATCACACACATATGGAACTTCTCAGAGATGATCCATTCAAATAGTTGCTATTAAAATAGTGCAGTCCATTCCTAAGAAATTTCTTTGGCGCTCTAAGAGTAAGACACAGAAGCAAGTATTCTCAAGAAATTATATTCCAATTTGGAACACACTTATGCCAGATACTGACATAAATTAAGATGCTTTTAGATTCGAACCATTACAAACTTATATTCCCTAAACAAATACATTTATATAAATACAGATATTTAGAATCTTTCATGTTTAGATCATCTTTTCTTACTTGTCGCTATTTGCTATCCTCCTGAATTCTCGCACTGACATAGCTTTCTTCTGGATGTTATACTGAGTGAAGAGGCCTGACTGGCCAGTAACCACTTGCTGAATGGGAGCAGGGATGACCAGATCATCAATATCATCATACCATTTGCGTGGCTTCCATTCCTTAGGAGGAATAATCTAGAAATTGTAATTTTTATATGAATAATTAATTGGAAAATTCAACACAAGAATAGAACATTCAAAGGCTATATAAAAATATAATACTTCAAATAAACTGACTCTTCAGCTACACACAGTAGCAGAATTATGCCTCAGCATCATATAGTAATAATCCATAAACAACACTGTTAATGCTTGGCTAGAAGTTATAAAATTAAGCACACGGTAAATTAATATTCGTAATCAAGTACTCTGTTTCAAATTGTTATCCTGTATTTGGCTCAGTGATTAGTTTAGAAGTATTGAATGCCAAAATGATTCCTGGTTTACTGAAGATCCAAAATTAATTAAATACAAAGGAAAATGCCTACTTAATTGGTACATGATCTTTTTACTGCAAACAATAAGTATGCGCAAATCCTTTGAAAGCAATGTCCCACGATGTATTAATGTATTTTCTTATATCTTTGAAACAACCCAAGGCAGGCTTTGCTTACTGGCTACACATATACATGCTTACTGAAAAAGATGCAGCTGCTTTATTGATTCAACAGAGATGCCTTGCATATGCTACCTTGTGTTGTGAAGCAACAGATTGGCACAGATCTAATGAAAAAGTTACACAGGTCTCCCAGAAACATTTAGGCTTCATTTCAAATCCTATGTCAAACAATTAGTTAAAATAATGTGCAACAAAAGAAAAATCTAGAACTTCAGAATTTTCATTAAATGTTTGATTTTTCCCAGAAAAATTCCCAGTACTATTTCCTCATAAATGGGATGTAATAAAATCTCACAATACAACTTGTCCATTTGTATGCTGATTACCAACCAAATATGTTACATTTTTCTGAATCAAATTTAATTATACTAATTATGAATGAATAAATTGCAACATTATCATCACTGTTCCCACCTTACCTTTGCCAATCCAGCTCTATGGGCTCCTTGTGACTCTATATAGGCAATATAACGGCTGAAGTTTTTAAATTCTTCCACAGTTGGATGGAATGTCATTATTCTGGCACCTGGATTTAGGTTCTCCAATTCGGACCCCATGTTTTTTCCCCACAATCTTTCTTCTCATATGTGAACCAGGAGAACTACTTCACTAATACAAATAATTATAAGGATTACAAATTAATAAGTATAATGCAGAGTTATTGAGCACACAATAAAAAAATGAGGAATAGCATCAAAATATGTCCACTTTCTTAATTAAAACTATATCAAACCCAACCCTTCTCAATTTTTATTGTGACTATTTTACACCTTTATACTTCTAAAAATCAATTTCACACTCAGATTTACAGAAGAAACCCGGTAAAGTACATGTACCAATTCTATTGTTTGATTTAAAAAAAAGCCTCAACCTTAAATAACAGAAGTAATTTGATACTAGGTACAGAATAAGTCTCAATAGCCATTGATACATCAAAACCCACCAATGTGAACTTCTCTTGATAAAAAGTTCTGTCTTAGTAATATCACTTTTCCACTTCTTGGAGGCTAGCTTCATATGAAAGAGAATAGGTTTGTGTTCCATAGAGAAAAGCAAGTTTCTACTCTGAAATCTGTTGTTGGACCATAGGAAAGGCTGAGCACCAAAGAATTGAGGCCTTTGAACTATGGCGCTGGAGAAGACTCCTGCGAGTCCCTTGGACTGCAAGGCGATTAACCAGTCAGTCCTAGAGGAGATCAACCCTGACTACTCTTCAGAAGGCCAGATCCTGAAGATGAAACTCAAATACTTTGGCCACCCAATGAAAAGAAAGGACTCACTGGAGAAGAACCTAATGCTGGGAAAGATTGAGGGCAAAAGAAGAACGGGACGACAGAGAACGAGGTGGCTGGATGGAGTCACTGAAACAGTAGGTATGAGCTTAAATGGACTGGTAGAGGACAGGAAGGCCTGGAGGAATGTTGTCCATGGCATCGCGATGGGTCGGACACAACTTCACAACTAACAACAACTCTGAAATCTGTTTAAGACAGCAAGTATCCCAGATAACTATCCTGTTAAAGGACTATCACTTATTAGACCTATCCAGGTCCTGAATTTTCTCCCACAGCCAACTGAGGCCACAGGTATTTGTTTCTGAAAAGAATGTTTCTCCAAAATGTCTATATCTTTGCTTTGCTTACTAGGTCCTCAAGAGAAATGGAAAAAAGAAAGGTGACAGATAAAACTAAAATTAATTTATGTAGGTTTGTTTATTGAAATAGAGGAGCTAAAGGGGGGGGGGATGGAAATTATAGTTACTTTTTAAATATTGAAACTCTTTTCAAAGCTTTTTTAAAAAAACAAAACTAGAAATCAGGGGGAAAAAAGATTAGCAGGGTTTCCCCAAAATTCTTCCTAATCTTTTTCTTCCCATTTTTTTTAAACTTTCAATTCTTCTGGTTCTAAATACCTCAAGTCATCTGCATGATGTTAAAAGCAGTTGTACTTGTTTACCTAGTGCTTTAAGAACCCCAACATTTAGATGCCCCCCCCCAACCTCAAATTCTTCATTTTATTTCCCTTCCCCTCTTTCTCTTCCGCACCGGCCCTCATTCAAATCCTTTCTTCCGTTTGTCGTTTCTCTTTGCCACGCGCTGGTGCTGGACCAGAAAAATGCGCTATCTAAGAATGGCCTTTGTGCTAAATGGAGAGGAGAGGCAGTTTCGTTTCAAAATTTCGAAACTGTTCCTCAAAGTTCTTCCGCCTATTGTGATCCTAGCCCTCTTTTATACCGGGATCCCCCGGAGCGAGCTTCGGCGGGCAACAGCTGATCCTGGCATCTCTTGCTCCCTTGTGGCTGGGAAGAGGCACGGAGGAAGCGACCCAGATCGATCTCCTCTCGGAAAAGAGCCCAGAAGGCCCAGCGTTGACATAGCAACTTTCGAGCCCTCAATGTTTCGCTGGATGGAAGGGTGCTCAACTAGGGAAAGCATCCACCCCTCACCTCCATCCCTTCCCCGGTTTCAAGGAAGTCCACCCTCCCCTCGGTTTTCGGTTCTCCACAGCGCGATCCAGGTCGACCGAGGAGTCCCGCCTGGATGAGGCTTTCCTTCCTCCCTGTCCATAACACTCGAGGACTTAACTCTTCCCCGCGATCTCCCTTTACCGCATTTTTCACTCACCGAAGGCCTCACAGGACCCACCTGCACTTCTGACAGGGCCCGAAATAGAGTTCTGTATTAGCTTGGGGCCAACCCCGTCTTGTGCCCCGCCCCCCACCACCGTCACGTTCTTGACGTTTCCCGGCCACCATCCAATCCCCAAGAGTTCCCGCATCCGTTTTACCGTTTCATGGGTTAAGGGAAGTGCCAATCCCGCCCCTTGCATTCGTTTCGTAAGCGTCGCGACGGCGGATCGAATTAGGACTCCCCGCTGTGAAAGTAGTTCCGTAGCGATGCATGGATTGAGCGCGACGCTGTTACGCCACTATGCGTTTTAAACGATGTTAGACGGATCCCTCCGCTGGAGTCGCTTAGTTGTCTTTTTTTTCTGTCGGCATTTTGCCCTTTTATTTTAATTGGTCGTTCTTTTTTCCCTCCGTTTCCCAAGTTTCGCATAATTATTGCTCAGGTCAGTCAGTAACAAGTGCTTGAATTGGCCAACCAATCAGTGAGAAAGGATCGGTGTTACTAGGCAGATATTGTTTTGATTAGAGTTAGAAGGGGCGGGTAGAAAAAGCGAGAGAGGAGAAGCTGTTGATGCTGCTATCTAATCGTTGTGAATGCACTGCCTGTGTCACGTAGGATTGGGGGAGGATGGTTACGTTTGTTGTTGGGTTTTCCCCCTCAGCTTCTATTTTGAATGTTAAACAAATGTGATACTACCGTAGATTCCTTCTCTCCTGCAGAGGAAAATGGCTGATAAGCCCCCTATAAATATTCAGGTGAAATAAGACCGTTGGAAATCTTTGATCGAAGAAGGCGATTGAGGGAGGTTGGTAACTCTGTATCGAGAGAGGCGGTTTGTCTGAGGTTCTCCAACTCTGGATATCTGGTCCTCGAGGCAAAATGCCCAGGGCTTTTTTGCCATCTTTCAGGCGCCCAGTAACTTTTATTTGCCTTGTTATTCTTTTATAAGTTTCCCCTCTTCCCCCCCCCCCATGTCTTTTAAAATTTTTATTAGTACTCTGATAAATTTATTATGGAGTATGTTGAAAATATGGATCCTACCTGAGAAATAAAATAAACCCTAAAACTGATGAATAGGAAATCCTGAGAGGACCCTCTGTATTTTTAAAATTTGAATGGCATTAGGTTGCTGAAATTTTATGCTTCTGTAAACTCCTCAACAGGGTGTATCTAGCAGTCCTAAAATAATATACCCTATTTGCTGATACTTACAAACATTTCCATAGATTGTTTATTTTTGCCTTATCCACATAGGGAGCAGCCTCTGTGGGATATGATCTAAGATATTGGTTTGAAATATAGCACACTGCAGTATAAATCCTGGTTTACAAGTAATGAGTCAGGATTTGTCAGATACTGTATATTTCTCCCACCCTGAGAGTGCTTATTCAGTCATGGCAACATTTTTTAAAAAAATTCTTTTTATTTTTTAGACAGACAAAACATAAAAACTCCATCATTCCTCACAATTACATACAGTGTGTCGGTCGGTACAAATCTCTTGTGCTTGTAATAATATTGAACCAATTGTCTAATTTCTCATATTACCATCTTGATATATATCTTTACATCATTATCCTCTACCCTAATCTGTTACCTCTCCTCTTTTTCCCCAAGCCTCGACCCCATTGCCTGCCTGGCGAGTCCAACATCCTTCTTCCCTCCGCTGGGGGGAAGAAGGGCCCAAAGCCCAAAATAAAAAAATAATAATAAAAATAAAAATACAGCGCTGCCCCTTTAAGAACGGACCATGACATCATTTCCACCACCACCCCCGCCCCACCACCCGCCCTTCTCCCTTTCGGCGTTCGCTCCACCGAACTTGACACGGGAAGACCCGCCTTCCGCAGCGCGGGGGGGGAAAACCAATCGCCGACGGACCGCCGAGCGGAAGCACCCGCCCGTTCGCAAGGAGGCCGCTGTGGTGCCGCCGCCGCCGATTGGGCGAGAGCGCTTGTCCATCTTTACCTTTGCCCAACCTCTTTGCCCGCTGGGTTAGGGTGCGCGGGGTTGGGTGGTGGTTCTCAGGGCCCGGCTGGCTGAGCTCCAGCGGGTGAGGCAGGCAGGAAGGCGGGTGGTCGGTCCAAAGTCGTCGCTCGGCCACGCAGGCCCAGCGGCGCCGGCCATGGAGTCCTACGATATCATCGCCAACCAGCCCGTGGTCATTGACAACGTAAGGCTGCAAGCAATGGCCGGACGAGCAGCTGAGGGGAAAGAAAAACAGCGGCGGTGGCGGCTGAGGTGCCGGAGCTGGGTGGGGCCTCGGCCCCGCCTTGCCTC